>JAODVQ020277222.1:0-32346 GCA_025400075.2 Phenganax stokvisi
GGAAGCCCATCAATACCTTCTTCCATAGCCGCCTTTATAGCCTGCAGCGTGTAGAAAGACAATAGAGAGCTCGCTATTCTCTTGTCGTAGTAAACAAGGCGCACATTGTGTGAACTTACGAGCCCTCTACAAGCACGTTTAGCTTTCTACACATATGCGTTGATCAGAAGCGTAAACGTAAACAGCTAGAGCTTGTTTACCTGAATTTGTACGGCAGGGTTGGAGGTGCGTCGCCTAGAGGGCTCCGGGGCCGGGCTGCCTCGCTTCTTGTTAGGCGGTGAAGGTCGATGATAGGAGAAATCGCTCGCCTCCAGGTCCCCCGCCGCCGAGGTCGCCGAGCCATCTCCGTTTTTTCCCTTTCGTTTCAGAGAGTTTAGGAATCTTTCTTTCAGTGACAGCTTCTCTCCCGCTTTACGTGACGCCGGCCGCCGTTCTCGCCGCGTGTTTACCGGTTGATCGGGAAGGGTGTCCGAGACGGTAGAGCTGCGCTCTGGTGACGTTTGTGAACAGTTTACTTCCTTCTCGTTGGTAGCAGTGGACATTTCGAGATCGTTGATGTTGAACACGTAATATAGCCGTTGAGACCCTTCCCCCCGGCTCGCGCATGGGGAGGCACACACGCATTATTATTATTTATTTGTACAGTAATTTAGCGTCTTCTGGTGCCCCACCCTTTTTTTCAGCGATGGCTGCAAAACCTGCGTGGTACTCTCGGTCCTCTGACAAGTACGAGCCATTGTCGAGGTTTGAACACATATCTGGTTGTGTAGAAAACAGACATATCGTTCAAGGAGGAAAGACGCAGGATTTCTCGGAGAGGAGCAAACGAGAATTGAACTCCGTAATAGAAGTGTTCGATGCTTCATTAGAGAAATGGAAACAAGAACGAGTCCGCGGAGACGTTCCAACACCTGGAATATACGACGCAGCGAGTGCTAGTGCCTCTTCGTTCGATGGCTGTATCTATAGTTTTGGAGGAAATGATGGCAGTCAACTCTTTAATACTCTCTACAAGTTACACTACAAGTCTAAGACGTGGACTCTACTGTCCCCTCAGAATGCCGACGGAGCACCTATGCCAAAGCGTGCTTGTGGAATGGTAGTATTAGGATATAGTATAGTAATAGTTAATGGCCATGGTCTCCCAAGAGAATCTATAGTACTTGGATCATCCTTTATAAAGGACTCTGAGCTAAATGATGGCAGAGGATGGACCAATGAATTGCACGTCTACAATATTTTAAAAGGTAATAGTTATGAGAATAAAAGAAATTGTTTTAATATCGTTATACTCATGGTTATCAAAAATGGATGCTCCTCGACTGTCTTCTCTATCTCAACTTCAGATACATGGAGTTGTCCAGTCACTAGTGGAGAGATTCCTCCTCCATGTTCAGATTTCACATTCACTGCTATAGATGAGAGGAGAGCTGTCTTTTTTGGAGGGTATAATGAAGAGCAGGGCCGAATGAATGACATATACATCTTTGACATCTCTACTTTGGTATGTCCTATGATAGTCAATGGAGCTTGCTGATGCTATATGTGTTCCTCCAGAGCTGGAAGAGACTCAAGAAGTCACAATTGTGGCCAGATAAGAGATCTCGCCATGCAACCTGTTGTCTCAACTATGATCAGATTTCCCCTCAACTACTGATGACTGGGGGACTGGATGAACAAAACAGACCACAACCAGGTGCATGGGTTTTCAGTTTAATGAGAGAGAAGTGGAGGAAGGTAAGCTCTTATGCAGGTATCTCAACTGGCATGCTATTAAGTATTGCTTGAGCATCCTTAATTGATCATGAAGGTGAATGGTACACTGAAAGGTCACTGGGGTCACTCTCTCACTGTCGTCAGCTTGGCTCAAGGACTGACAGAGGTCATGCAGTTTGGAGGATCTTGTGCTACTGGACAAGATGACACACAATTCAAGCTAGGGGACACAACTCTATTACAGTTCAGTGAGTGATATGATTGGCAAGTGAGGAGTGGGATACTTATTCCAACAACTTATGTCTGTATGAAGCTAACTGTAACTTGCACTTTATATTCATCATAATATTATTAACAAACTCTTTGGGGACCAATATAACTCTGCTTTATACGTGTGGGTCTAGGTTTAATCTTGCTGCTTTTAAACATATATTGCACTTGCAGTGTAATGATTACAAAATGATGTTATTAATAGTAAAAAGTGCTTGGTGCAAGTTTACACAATGCTGTAGCCAAATTATTCTGGCCTTATTGACTTTGAAAGCATGCGACTCACAGTCTTTATGGAATCGAGTTATTCAATATTGATTCTGCAGTACACCAGTGTTTTATATAAGATTTCTCTAATTTTGCATCTAGAGCGTTCTTTCATGGATTTTCAATGGGAGCTACTCTCTGTAGCTGAGAATGAAAAAATTGGATCTCAACAGAGAATTATTGACAAAATGAAGCTACTGTTGCAGGAGAAGAGTATAGCAGAGGAAGTAGGGGAAACAGAGGAGGCGGAGGAGGTGAAACAGAAAGGAAAGGAGGAAATCAAGGACATTATGTTAGTGGAAAAGCTTGTGCAAGTGAACAAGATGGTGGAACAGGTGTATGAATTGGAGGGTTATGGTCTCAAAGTTCACATCCACAAAATGTTACAACTAGATGATGAATATTTCCAGCTACGAATGGCTGTGTTGACAACAGAGGAATACCAACTACCTGCTGATAATGGAGTCCTAGTCAGTGCAATTTACCAGTTGGATCATGGTCTTGGAGACAGAAACTTCAGTCAACCAGTCACCCTTCAAATGCAGCACTGTCTTTCTGACGTTTCTCATGCAGACCTCAGTATCGTATGGTCTGATAATCGTGTCCCACCATACCGTTTCAAATCTATTCCAGGTGGCAGGTTTAATGAAATTCCTGGGTATTCCCTTGTCTCCGTCAACCACTTCAGTGTCTTTAGTGTTCTCTACAAGCTAATCAAAAGATATTTAAACCCTCATCATAGTATACAATTCATGGCCGTTGTGTACTACACTCATGTAATGCCAGGCTCCTTCAAATTTCATCTCTTTATTGTCAAACATCTAGATGCAGCTATTGAGGTTAGACAAGTTAACATTATCTCTTTCTATAATCCTGTATTGTATAACATTAATGATTATATATAGAAGGTTAAGAGTTGGATGGAAAGGGACTACAGCGGGAGGTACATAAAGGGTGCCACCTCAGTAGTAGAAATTGGTGAAGTGTATGAGCTCAAACTTCCCAAGAATGCTGTATCAGGATGGACCATGAATCACGACAATTATAACAAGGTGAGGACCTATCGTGCACTATTTTCTTAGTTTTACTATCTATATAAATCTCTCATAATTATGAATCACACATGAGTGACCTTAATGGTAATTACTACTGTTATTATTAACAACAGATGGACCACAGAGGTATTCTTAGTAGACAACCAGACGTACCATTTCAAGTCAGTGTAGATTGGAAAGGACTAAAGGGAAAACAACCACAAAAACTAGAATACATGCTTCAAATAGAAAGTGTTGGAATTAAGATTGAATCGCCAGTCGGATGTATAGGTAAGCATTATTTTTGAAATTGACTATCTATACTGAAATCTTAGCTGCTTAAGAAGCTGCTGTTAATTTGAAATTGCTACCTTTAGACTCGTAAATGTTCTGGTCTCTCTAACACTAGCATTTGTCAAGACAGTTCGGAGAAGGACTTGCTCTGCTGGAACTCCCATGCAAACAAAAGGTAATAAGGATCTAATACATACCTAATAATAATATACTCTATACCAGATTTCAAAAACTTTCCTCCACCTACTCTACTGCAACTAATGGAAATTGTTGGTGTGAAACTACAAATGCAGTGGAGATTCATTGGTCTTGGGTTGGGTCTTGAAGCCCATACATTAGATGTAATTGGAACTCAGTATAGCAACCCTCAGGAGTGCATGGCCAGAGTATTTATTGAGTGGAAGAACCAGGCAACCAGTGAATACTCTTGGAAAACAATGGCTAAAGTGGTCTCCTTAAGATCTGTCAACCAATCAGCCCTTCTTCTCACCATGTGGGATGCACTGAAACTATGCAGTGACTCAAAGTAACTTTTAAAATTATAATTTGCACATATTGCCTCATAAACCTGCATTAAACATTTCTAACATTATTATTAAGGCCAGAAAAGCTTAATCAAGTGTAAGAACCATTACATGTTGATGTGCTAGCTCAGATCTGTAGAGTGAGCAACCAAGAATAATAGGCCGGACTCTCTATTTTGTATATACAGCATTTCAACGCAAGCTAATTATGCAGCCCTGCCTATAATAATTATACCACCCAATTTGAATCTAAGCTGTATGACAGTAAGGATTATATTGTAGCTATTTGTCATAAACTAAACAATGCAATCATATACCTATGCAATTCATTATAATGCTTGGCTGTGCAATAAATCAACTTACGGTTGATGATTCCATTATGTAGAGTATTTGAGGTGCCAGCAGACATAGACCAGGCAGAAGAGAGAGTGATGGAGGACAAAGACGATGTGGGAGGGGAGAGAGACATAGAGAGAGTGAGGGCAGTGGGAATGGAGGAAAAGAAAGATATGGAGAAGACGAAGTTGAACCCAGTAGAAGAAGAAAATAGCTAATTATTGGGCTTGTTCCTATGTGATAAAACTGTTAGTTATTTTACTTTTACGTTATTTTGCGCCGCACGACCACAGTGTTGATCGCGTGATCGACCCATTACATGATGCATAATATGAATAATAATAGCATAATATTATTTATTAATGTGTTTACAGATTACACGTCTACTTCATCTAGTGCAGGTGTTCTAGGAATGCACGTGATTGATTCAGCCAGAAATGAATAATTATGGAAAAGCGTATTCACTATAGGTTATAAAAATGTAGTTTAACAGTTCAATAGAAACAATAAGATGTGCTAGTTCTGATGGAAATCGCCTTGCCTACAACTCAAGGTATAGAATGGTCTTTTTTCATAATAATAATAATAATGAAGTGTTTCTACCAGATTTTGCCACCTAGATAGTTAAACTCCAACCTATATATAGAAGTGGTAATGGTAGATTGTAATGCACAACTTGGTCTGGGGCTGGGTTTAGAGCACACAACACTAAGGAGTTGAGAATAGTATAGCTTACAAGACTATATACATTACTGATGTATTCAAGATGCAGGAAACTCTATTATAGTGAGTAGCTATGGCTAACTATACTGGGTGAAATTGGCTGTGACTATTATAGACAACAAACAAGCTCTTCTCATGTCTATGTGGGTAAAATCTGACCTGGACCAGAGAAATAAGAAGTGTTTTTTGGTATTTTGAGACACTCTCAATATGAATGAGAAATGAGCAAGAGCGAATTATTCATTAAGCCCCCTGACGCGCACACCTGTGCCCCACCCCGCCCCTCCGTCAGACGCTTATATACACCGGGCGATTGGCTGTGCGGTCTATGAAAACGCGGGATTTTGCAGCCAAACACGTCTTCCACTAACAATGGCTGCAAAACTTGCACAGCAGTACTCTCCGTCTTCTGACAAGCACAGACCGTTGCCGAGGATGGGCCACATCTCTGGCTGCGTAAACAACAAACATATCGTTCAAGGAGGACTGACACAGGGTTTTTCGGAGGAGATAAAACAGCAACTGAACTCCATTGTGGAGGTGTTCGATACTACCTCCGAGGAATGGACACAAGAACCAGCCCGCGGAGATCTTCCGAAATCTTACCTTGCAGCCAGTGCCTCCTCACCTGATGGCTGTATCTACAGTTTTGGAGGAGCTGATGGTAGTCAATTCTACAACACTCTCTATAAACTAGACCCTGAGATGTCGTGGAGTCTACTGTCCCCTCAGAATGCAGACGGCGCACCTATGCCTAAGTGCGATTGTGGAATGGTAGTATTAGGAGATAGTATAGTAATAGCAAATGGCTATGGAATTCCAAGAGAACCTACAGCTAGTGGATTTGTGAAGAGCTCTGAGTTCAGTGATGGCCGTGGATGGACTAATGAATTACATATCTACAATCTTTCAAAAGGTCACTGCACTATAATTTTTTTCACTTTGTATTGTTTTCACTTGTGTGAAAATCATGAAAGAGTATATACTCCTCGACTGTCTTCTTTGTCTCTACTGCAGGTTTATGGAGTTGTCCTGCCACTAGTGGAGAGAAGCCTCCTCCATCTTCATCCTTCACATTCACTGCTATAGATGAGAGGAGAGCTGTCTTTTTTGGAGGTGGAAGTAGTGAGAAGGGGTATATGAGTGATGTATACATCTTTGACATCTCTACTTTGGTATAGACATTGTTTATATTGGTAGCTATAGATGATTATGTTCCCTCAGAACTGGAGGAAACTTAATAAACCTGGCTCATGGCCAGTTGAGCGAACTCTCCATGCAGCTTGTTGTCTCAACTATGGTCAGATGTTCCCTCAATTATTGATAACAGGGGGACTTGATGAGCTGGACCAATCACTAACTGATATCTGGATTCTTGATGTAGATAGAGGGGAATGGAGGAAGGTAAGAACTTTATGAGCTTCTCTTAGCCAAGCAAGTTACCAGTATTCAGATATATACAACGTATTATTGGAGACATTTAGAAATTGTCTTGCAATGAGCTTAGATGGAATGCTGTGCCTTGAAATTTCGATGAAAGTATAGTATACAGTTTGCTTATTGTGTTTCTTCACTTCTCCAGTGGCTCCGTGAGTTTATACCGCATTTATTTGAAATTACGCTGCAGGCTGTACCCCGAGTAGCCTCCTTCAGTTTAAATTCCGGCACCCCGAATAAATGCTGCGTAATTGCGAGCGCGGCGTCTCTATTCGAGGGTAGCGTTAATTGCATAGGCCTACGTCTGCTAGCACCACAGACTGTAATGCTACGGTGTATTATTATACGCTTGTTGATGGTTGTTACTAAATTATTATTCCTAATGCTGCTGCTGCTGCGACCGACCGTATTGCGCATGCTCAACGTAATCATGGGCGTCGTCGGGTGTAGAAAATACGCGCTGAATGCATGCAGGCCGCCCATGTATTATAAAGGCCATACTGCAGTGCAAGCCTCGCAACATTCTAACTAATAGTTGACTGATCACATCATCAACCACAAATTAGTATAATATGCCTCTGCAATAAAAGCTGTGATAACGGACACACTAAGGCCAAATGCACATTTAGAAAATTACTATTTTTGAGCTGAAATAAAGGTAAATCAGTTATTCTTGTTTATCATGCAGGTGAATGATACTCAGAAAGGTTGCTGGTGGCATTCTCTCACTGCCACCAACCTAGGTCCAGGACTGACAGAGGTGATGCAGTTTGGAGGATCTGGAGAACAGTTGGCTAACAATACAATCCAACCTAAAAGCACTACTCTAATGCTGCAGTTCAGTGAGTCAAAACTCATCACTCTCTTGGGTTATGATCTTCTACTATAATCATTAAGGAATAATACAGAGTTCTGTGGATTTTCAGTGGGAGCTACTCTCTATAGCTGACAACAAAGTAATTGGATCTCAAGAGAGAATTGTGGAAAAAGAGCAGTTATTGCAGTGGGAGAGGGAGAGAGAGGGAGAAAGGGAGGATGAAGAGGGGGAGAAGGAAGATCGGAAGGAGGTGCAGAAGGTGCAAAGGAGGTATGAGGGTCAAATTTTGGCTGAAAAGGTGGTACAAATAAAAAAGGCAGAGGCAAAGGTGATTGGATTGGAGGGTTATGGTCTCAAAATTCACATCCGCAAGAAGACACCACCAAAACACACTAAGTACTTCTTCTTGCGAATGGCTGTGTTAACAACAGAAAAATATCAGCTACCTATTGATGATGGGGTCCTAGTCAGTGCAATTTACTTATTAGACCACAGTCTTGGAGATAGAAAATTACGTCGGTCAATCACTCTTCAAATGCAGCACTGCCTCAGTGATGTTTCTCAAGCACAACTCGGTATCGTATGGTCTAATGACAGGGTCCCACCATACACTTTTAAATATATTCCTGGTGGCAAGTTTGAAATCAATGGCTATTCCTTCGTCGCTGTTGATCACTTCAGTGTCTTTAGTGCCGTCTATAATCTAGTCAAAGATTTCTTCAGTATACAATTCATGGCCATGGTATACTACACACATATTAAGCCAGGCTCCTTCAAATTTCATCTCTTCATTATCCAACGTCTAGACGCAAGTATTGAAGTGAGTGAATAGTTTAATTAACTTCTTTGCCTATCATCATTTATGCAGGAGGTAAGGAAATCAATGGAAAGAGACCACAAGTTCACGAAGGGTGCCACATCAACTATTGAGATTGGGGAATGTGTTCAGCTCCACCTTCCAGAGGATTCTGTGTCTGGATGGACCATGGAGCATGATAATCAAAAGCAGGTTAAGGGACAGTTGAATGGTTTTTGTATGAGTTCCTAAGTATGGGACATTTTCATGGGTCAAAACTGAGTACCATAAATATATTCTCCTGTTTTTGGAATTGCATCCCATTAGGTGCATATACACATCAACAAAATCAAATTCCGCGAAAAGTCAAAATTTACTAATTAATTTGCAAAAAACATGCCCCATAATGGTATGTGCATCAAGTGAAATACCTGTGTATCCCCAAACTGAGCACTGTATAATACACACATTCAACCATTCAATGTGGCTTTTTAACAGATGGACTATAGAACTCTTACTAGACAACCAGCTGTACCATTTGAAGTCAGTGTAAAGTGGAGTGGGGAGCTGATAGGGAAGAAACCAGAAAAACTGGAATACATGCTTCCAATAGAGGATGTTGAAATTAAGATTGAGTCACCAGATATTTGTAGTGGCAAGTGATTGAAGTTGTGAACTTTAAATTTACTATTCATTTTACAGTGGGCATTCCAGTTTTAACCAGAAGCATGACTCTTGATAGAGCCAGGAGATCTAGTTCAGGTACTGATCGAATAGCATCCAGAAAATAAAAACATGCTACTAAACTACACCATTTCAAGTTTATTCACAACTCTATCTCTCTGAAGTTACTGAGAGAGGAAGAAAAAGTGCTAGTGTTTATGGAACTATCTGGCCTGAAATTACTCTTGATGGTGCCAGAAAGAGTTCAGGTATTGATCAATTAGCATTCAGGAAATCAAAACATGCTGGTAGATAATTATGTTAAAATTAATTTTATTCACAATAGCAGTTGCTCAGAGAGTAAGAAGTGCAAGTGTTAATGAAACTGGGCCTGAAATTCGAGGTTAGTACATTAGTTAATATAGTGGAAATGCTTGTGGTGCAAATGTTTTGCATTCCTCATTATTCAATGACATTTCCCACTCACTCTAATTACAGATTTCCACTACCCTATTCTAACCTGTTTACATTCTTATACAGCATCTATGTATTTCCTGTGATTAGAACAATAATGTGATTCCTTGACATCCTTTATGAATATCATCTAACCATGGTCATACCAACAGGTATTGAGACAATAGGAAGAGGTAGTAGTGAACCTGCCAGGAAAATTCAAACTCAAGGTATAGGAAGATCTTTACCTTTCGTTTTACATGATAATCCAAATAAACAGATTTTGGTGGCTTTCCACCACCAACTCTACATCAACTAATGGAAGTGGTAGGTGTAGATCTAACGGAGGACTGGAAAGCAGTTGGTCTGGGGCTGGGTCTAGAGAACGTGACATTAAAGAAAATCAAAGTTGAGAGCAATAGCTTACAAGACTGCATGACTGAAGTATTCACTGAATGGAAGAACCAGGCAACCAGTGAATACTCCTGGATGAAATTAGCTGAGGTTATATCTTCAAGAAGTGTCAACAAACCATCTCTTCTCAAAGTGATGTGGAGTCAACTACACTAAAGCAATAACTCATATGGTCTATTTCACTCATGCACACTGCAGTTTCTTTTATAAATCCCCTTATTTTTGTGATATCCTTATAAAACTTGCATCATATTTTAAACAACCAATTCTTTTAACTAATACACCAATGTGCCCGCTAAAGCACATAGTGTTTCACTTATTTACGTCAGCTTCATTTTTGCATGTTATGAAAAGTGATGAAAAGAAACAAAAACAAACTTTAATTTAAGAGTTTTTCCTTGAAAATTAGGTTATTTTTTAGTTTAATTATACACAATAAATAAATACAAGAACCATTGCAGGAAATAAACATACACATAGTTACAACTTTGTCAACAAACAACATGTAAACAAATAACAAAAAATAACAAACTATCCTAAAAAATGACGTCAAACATAATAATTGATAATAATTAACATCACAATACAATAACTATTTTTAATCTGTTTATACATGTGCACAACTTTGTACGCAGAGGCAGCAGAACGTCAGTCGTCGCGCGTCGTGTACAAGTTCCTTGTTTAAATGTCGTAACAACGAAACAAACGGCGGTAATAATAATAATAATAACAATAACACATTTAGAGTTTAAACAGTGTGTGCTATAACTGAGTTAGTAATGCTAGTGGTGGGTTAAAGGTATGAGGCGGTGGGCTTTGTCGACTACCGATAATAAGTAGTCCTCCAGTGAATGTTGAAGAAACTTGAAATTTGGTAGAACTCTACCATCAAGGAGGAGTGAGGTCGCCCTTGATCATTAGATGGGTAGGGTCATGCCATTTCTCAGAGTCAACTGGTAGAACACTCATTTTAAAGAAAACTGACACTCCCCCCACTTGATGTGCATTGCAATTCCCATATTCATCACTGGGGATTTGAGAGTAATAGTTTGAGCCAGCCACACACCCTCTCACAATAACATGCCACACCCCTTGGCAACCAGGGTGCAGCATCAGCAGTAAACAATGGCTTACAAAGCCAACCCCAAGTATAAGGCTCTTCTGGCAAACTCTGACACTTTAGCTGAAGAACTAGACATCAATGAACAAGGGAAGACCAAGCTGTTGAGAAAAATGAGGGCCAATGAATAGATAGAACTAAGAGGAGAATGGTCCAGTCATGATATAGTAACTCTGGTCCTGCAGAGAGTTGCAACTGATGGTGATAAAGCCTTTGAGCGTTTGTGGGATTTCTAAGTGAAATAAACAGTCTTAAACCCATTGTTACCAAAATTACAAGTAAGCAATCTCTAGCTACCTTAAAGAGAGCTAGAACTGACTCATAGTTGGCGAGCAGGAGTGAGCCAACCTTATTGGTACACTGTGCTCTGCAGTGCTGTATCTAGAATCTAGAGTGGTCACTTGTGTACTAATAACAATATACACATTTTATAAACCCTCTATTACCTTTAGATCCTTGGACCCAATCTCGAGCTCCAACAACTGTCTCGTATCCAGCTATAGTTCAAGGTATATCAATTCAATAACTCATAAAATACCACCAAGTCAGTATAAGTGGAGTAAACAAAAAGAAAAGCATCCAGAAAATTAGAATGCATGTTCCTACTAATGTTGGAATTGTCTCCACCGATAGCTATATCCACCATCTATAACTACATGTATGAATGGGTCTGCATTCTATTAGCTTCTTTGTTGTGCAAAATCAGTCTTTACATGACCATATTAATGTAGTTAGTAATTAATTCAAGTATTACATTTAAAATTCATCTTAACAAAAATTGCCTTTTATGTTTGTTATGTTGGTTATGTTGTAGAGACAATAGGGAGTGCTAGTGTTAATGAAACTAGGCCTGAAATTATATAGGTTTATAATACTAAGTGGAAATGTTTGTGGTGTAAACATTTTGCATTCCTCATATTCAACGACATTTCCCACTCACTCCAATTACAGATTTCAAGCACTTTCCACCACCTACCTATTCTAAACTGTTCACATTCTTATACTGCATGTGATTATGACATGTGATTTCTTGGCATTCTCTATGAATATCATTTGAAGATCATCTAACCATAACTTTTCACACCAACAGGTGCCAAGACAATAGGAAGCGTCACTAGTGAACCGACCAGGCTAATTCAAACCCAAGGTGAGGTCTCTTCTCTGCATCTACTGCCCTTTTGTAATCCACTTCCCAACAGATTTCAAATCTTTTCCGCCATCCACTCTAGTTCAGCTAATGGAAGTGGTTGGCGTAGACCTAAAGGTGAAGTGAAAAGATGTTGGTCTTGCACTAGAGATAGAATACTCAGCATTAGAGGGAATAGGAGCTCAGAACAATGATGTTCAAGACTGCATGAGAGAAGTATTCACTGAGTGGAAGAACCAGGCAACCAGTGAGTACTCCTGGAGGAAGCTAGCTGAGGTTATATCTTTAAGAACTGTCAACAAACCAGCTCTTCTCATCACAATGTGGGACCAACTCAAATCTAGTCTGAAGAAAGTGTAGTTGATTCAGTGTAATGTCGTTTGACCATAATTTACTTTTGTTGAGTTTGTTCTGTTGTAAAATCACGGGAGGCCTGACGCCAGGCGTGTCAAACACAACCACACACGACGCCACAAACCGTCTTTTGTGCCCCAACCCTTTTCAGCAATGCTTGCGGTTTTCTGTGGGGCGGAGCGGCGCGTAGGTGTGGTACTTCCTCGTTCGTGTGGGAGACGGATGCACTTCTTAGGCTGTTTTCTCCGTCTTCTGAAAAGTACGAGCCTTCGCCCCGACAATGTCACATATCTGGTTGCGTAGAAAGCAAGCATATCGTTCAAGGAGGACTGACAAACAATAAGCGCAAACAACAGAGCTCCATCGTGGACGTGTTTTCATCAGAGCAATGGAGCGGAGAACAAGTCTGCGGAGACCTACCCTTACCTGGAATTTACAGTGCAGCGGTGCCTCACTTGATGGCTGTATCTACAGTTTTGGAGGAACTGATGGCGGCAGTCAATTCTTCAACACTCTCTACAAACTACAGTGGAAGTCTAAGTCATGGATCCGATTGTCTCCTCAAAATGCAGATGGAGCTCCTATGCCTAAGTGTAATTGTGGAATGGCAGTATTAGGAAATAGTATAGTAGTAGTTAATGGTTATGGAGTTCCAAGAGAACCTACAGCTCCTGGATCATTTATAAAGGATTCCCTATCTAGTAACAACAAAGGATGGACTAATGAATTACACATCTACAATTTCTCAGAAGGTACATATATACAAAGATATATATGTATACAATATAGGGCTATATGGAATTGAAATGTGACGTCACAAAATCATGTCCAGTTTCACTTCCATGTGGCAAACAATCATTATCTAATCTGACATTGGAGAGATTAACCTGCAAGACCCCAATAACCTAATATATAGCCCGTAGCTATCCAGGGAAAACATCATGGCCTCCCTATTGTCAGGCTTTTCAGGTATATACCTTGCTACTTTAACAACAATGACAGAACAGTAATCCAGATTCTGCTGGACATACGTAGAACTCATAGCCTGTCTGCACCTAATGATTGAGGCATTAGCTACTGTAACCAAAATTTTAATTTGTCTTCCTCACTGAAATAAAAGTTTTTAATGGTTTCCTGACTGTCATTTCTATTACATCTCCACTGCAGATGAATGGAGTTGTCCTGTCACTAGTGGAGAGAAGCCTCCTTGTTCAGGATTGACATTCACTGCTTTAGATGAGAGGAGAGCTGTCATGTTTGGAGGGTACAATGGAAAGCAGGATTGCCTTATGGAGGACATATACATCTTTGATATAACTACTATGGTATGTGCCATGATTATTATGAGCTTGTTGGTTTAGTATATATTCCCACAGAAATGGGCAAGACTGTACAGGTCAGAAGGAGAATGGCCAGGTGCAAGATCTGGCCATGCAACCTGTTGTCTCAACTATGGCCAAAAGTTTCCTCAACTATTGATGAGTGGGGGGCTATGTGAACATCAGCCACTGATGGGAGCCTGGATTCTTGATGTAGAGAGAGAGAAATGGAGAAAGGTGATATCATGTCATCAGTTACACCTTGCCTGACCCTTGAATAGCTAATATGCAAGTGTGTGTGTGTGCTACTGCTTCAGCCCACTTTAAAATACCATGTCTGTAACAAACATTTATGTATACTGGACAGGAAATTTTATAACTCTGTCTGTTTCTTATTATTATATAGGTGAATGTTACCCTTAAAGGTCGCTGGGGTCACTCTCTCACTGCCATCAACTTGGGTCCAGGACTGACAGAGGTGATGCAGTTTGGAGGATCTGGAGAACCATGGGCAGAAAGTGATGCAAAACAACCTAAACTAGCAGATACTACTATAATGCACTCCAGTAAGTGCGGTTGTGTTTGACATTTAGAGTACACACTTTATACAGGACTAGTAGAGATCTCAGGGAAATCTCCATGGTGCTACTCTCCATAGCTGACAACAAACACTCTGAGAGAATTATGGGAAAGAAACATGAATATTCAGGCAGCTCTTTTGTTGTCTATCTGCAGTGGTTTGTGGCATCATTCTTGTGGACTCTGAAACCATGTGCTGTTCTGTACTACACCAACATCCATCCAGCCATGTTTGATTTTCATTTGTATGTGGTCCCTGGCTTAGACGCCATTCTAAAGGTTGGAGTAGGCTTCTCTTAATTACTCGATATATTTTTCACAGAAAATTGACGATGATCTGAGTAAGAGGAGCATACCATTTATGAAAGGACTCATTACTCATTTAGAATATGACCCAAATGACACCATCATTCAATTAGTGCTACCAGAAACACCTGTTAATGGATGGTCTTTCAAAAACTTGGGTTGTGATATGGTATGATTATTTGTATTGATATTACCTACTGTTAGTCAATTTCATCTATGCCTTTGTAATAAAGATGTATCTAGATGACATTACAAGAATGCGGAGGATACCCATCCCATTCCAAGTGAGAGTGAAGTGGTCTGGAGACAAGAAGAAAAGCCCCAACTGATTGGAATACGATGTCAAACTATCAGGAATTAAAGGAGAAAAACTAACAGTAGTATCTCCTGTTGAGTGCACTGGTTAGTGTAATATCTGCTACACTTTAATCTACAGTTTATTATGATAGTCAAGATGGAAGAGGGAGGGAGAGGATATATTTTGGAGGAAAAAGAGGAAAAAGAGGTAAAAGTGAAGAAGGCGGAGGATCAAGTGATTGAGTTAGAGGGATATGGACTCAAAGTTTACATCCACAAAAACTTGCAATCTGAAGAAGATGATCGTTTTCAGCTACGAATGGCTGTGTTGACTACAATGGACTATCAGCTACCTAATGATAATGGGTTTCTTGTTAGTGCAATTTACCAGTTGGACCACAACCTTGGAGACAGAAAATTATCCCCGTCATTCACTCTTCAAATGCAGCACTGCCTTACAGATGTTTCACAAGCACAACTCAGTATTGTGCGGTCTGATGATCAGGTCCCACCATACCACTTTAAATCTATTCCTGGTGGCATATTTAATGAAATTGAGGGCCACTCCCTTGTCACTGCTGATCACTTCTCCGTGTTTAGTGTCCTATACAAGCGAATCAAAAGTTCATTCAGGTCATTTCAAAGTTTGCGATTCATTGCCATTGTATATTACACTGATATTAAACCACGGTACTTCAAGTTTCATCTCTTCATCATCCAACACTTAGAAGCAACTATTGAAGTGAGAGAAGTTAATAACTCTCTCTTTTATCCGGTATTAAAATATGTTGTCTGCAGGAGGTTAGGATTTCAATGGAAAGAGACCATGGTGGGAATTTAAAAAAGGGTGCAACATCTAATGTTGAAATTGATGAAGATTTTCAGCTCCGTCTCCCTAAGGACTCTATATCTCCATGGACCATGACAATCATGATAAGGTTAATGATTAAATGATATCATACACAATATTACTTTTGTTACATTACATAAACATCCATAAATTTTTAGTGTAGTGTGCTGATTTTGAAACATTCACAACAAACTCAATGTGCTCAGTATAAAATAAAATTACATCACAACTACCATCAATACAGGACTACAATGTGAAAATCATGTACCTCTGTCAGAAATTATGCTCTAGCTCCTTAATTATGCTCAATTTATGCCTGCGATGATACAAAATTTGTAAAGCATAATGTATGCTTTCATGGCAATAATACTAGAACATAATTTTGTGTAGAGTGGAGTACTGAAGCATAGCATAACTTGGAGAATTTTGAGCATAATATGTTGGTCCCTATACATGTATGCTGCCCTACTTTACAAATAACACTCCTTGAACCTGTAACCATAAGGGAACTCTCTCTATAAGCCTCACATAATAACAAATGCTGTTTTCTGGTTAACAGATAGCCCGTAGCAACATTCTTAGAAGGCGACCACAAATACCATTCCAAGTCAGTGTCAAGTGGAGTGGTCTGATGGGACAGCAACCACAAAAACTTGAATACAAACTTCTAATAGAGAATGTTGGAATTAAGATTGAATCACCTGGTGGATCTACTAGTAAGTGGTAGAATCACCTGGCTATGTTATGAAAATGTACTCAATTTTTATACAGTTGGCACTCCAGTCATGCCTGTTAGACATGGAATGCCCCATTCAGCAGTTAAAACGGCCACAAGAAGCAGTGCTAGTTCTCATGCTCCCACCTTGCCTCGAGGTATATAGTGTGGTCTTATGTATGTGAAGGATCCATTAAATGTACCCTTCACTACAGAATTTGTAGACCTTCCAAAACCTACTCGATCCCAGCTAGTGAATATAGTTGGTGTATACTTACAGACGAAATGGAGATATGTCGGCATCGGATTAGGTCTAGAAGAACATGTATTAGGTTAAATAGAAATTAACTACAGTACTGCACTGGACCGCATGACCAAAGTATTCAGTGAATGGGAGAAACAGTCAACCAGTGACAGTGAGTACACCTGGATGACTCTAGCCAAGGTTATCTGTTCAGAATCTGTCAATGAACCAGCACTTCTCCAAAAGATTCTATCTACCATCAAGAAAGATCAGTAAAACGTATTCCTTTCTTTCTTCCTACATCACATGGAATTACATACTTATACCACTTTTAATTATGGTTTCTTCTTTCTACAGCTATAATACCTGTTGTCCTTTTTGTGTATAACCTAATTATTTTTTTAAAAATTTAAGATGTCACTAAGCCAACCTAAAACATGCTAGTATTTTACACCTAGCCATTCGCAAGTTTCTTGCATGTTATAAAAAAGTGATGAAAATAAACAAAAACAAACTTCTTTAACAACACACGGCTTAATCTTTACGTTTTTCCTTGAAAATTAGGTATCCACATAATTATTTTATTAACAGCAATATTTTTAATTATACACAATAAATAAATACAAGAACCATTGCAGGAAATAAACAACATACATGGTTACAACTTTGTCAACAAACAACAAATAAACAAACAACAAAAAATAACAAAACTATCCTAAAAATGACATCAAACATAATAATTTATATAATTTACATCACAATACAATAACTATTTTTAATCAGTTTATACATGTGCACAACTTTGTACGCAGGCAGCAGAACGTCGGTCGTCGCGTGTGTACAAGTTCCTTGTTTAAATGTCGTAACAACATAACAACAAACAGCGGTAATAATAATAATAACAATAACATATTTAGAGTTTAAACAGTGTGTGCTATAACTGAGTTAGTAACGTTGGTGGTGGGTTAATAATTGTTTAAGAAGGTATGAGACGATAGGCTTCGTCGACTACTGATACAAAGTATAGTCCTCCAGTGAATGTTAAAGAAACTCGAAAGTCGGTCGATCGTCCGGTTTAGGCTTCCAGCAATCGAGCATTATTTGGTACAGAGCGTCGGAGGCATGCGGTACCCCTGTTCCATCTTGGCTAAGACCTCCCTGTTTGTCATCCCTGGATAGGGGATTTGTCCGTGGGTAACCAACTCTGAGATGACGATTTCGAACAACCAGATGTCCGATTTGATTGTGAACAATTTGTATAGGGGTGCTTCAGGTGTATGTTCCCCTTTAAGTTGTTGAGGGATGATCTGAGCAGAGGGCTGTCACTATGGGGGTGGTGACTTGGTGCTGCTGCTGCGACGACGGATTCGGCAATGTGGTGATGGATGTTGTGGCTGATTTTTAGTTGCCAACCCGGCGGTTACAGGGAGCAACAGCGTGCCCTAGTCTCTGTTCAGTTTTTAGGTAACCGATAGTAGCAATATCGAGAGGTGTCTGTCCTCTGTTGTTTGTAGTGTTGACACTAGCACCAAACGCTACCAGAACTTTTACTGCTTCCAAATCTCCTTTCTATAATATAGGGGAGTGGACGATAGTAGTACCCTACTATGGCGTTGGAAGAACCTCTCTATTATGGACAGTATTGAGAGTAGAACCTCTCTAATAAGGACAATAATATTCATAGTATGTAGAACCTCTCTGATAGGGATGGAACTTTAGTATAGTGGAACCTCCCCAAAAGAATAGAAACTAGAGACATTATATTCACAATATTATATATTGTTCTGTCCGCAACTTAGAGGTTACTGTTAGTGAGTTGTCCACAATTCAGAGGTCTCCTCATATAGAGAGGTTCTACTGTGCTATATAGAAAGATATAAATACAAACCTTGACAGCAAGATGTAGAGGAGTATTGCCGTTATCAGTCATACAGTCCACATCCACCTCGGCCGTTGTGAGCAGAGACACTAGAAAATCAGTTTTCTCTTTCTTTACTGAGTCAGTCCACACGTAGTAATGGAGTGGAGTCCCTCCCTAGAGAATGATAGAGTGAGTGAGAGAGTTGGCTCTCTTGCTCTGTTCAATAATTGTCCTTTATGACGCATGGAACATATCTAAAGTGGTATATATTACATCCATGTACTAGAGTGCCTGGGCTTTGTGTGGCCAATATAGCACAGGTGATACAGGGCCTCACAAGATTCAGGAATGTGATCAGTTTGGAGGAGGAGTAGGAGGTGGAGCAAAAGAGGAGGAGGAGTGAATTTAAAGGAAAGTAAATCCTTACCCTAATCTCAGATGGAAGCCCATCAATACCTTCTTCCATAGCCGCCTTTATGGCCTGCAGCGTGTAGAAAGACAATGGAGAGCTCGCTATTCTCTTGTCGTAGTAAACAAGGCGCACACTGCATGAACGTACGAGCCCTCTACAAGCACGTTTATCTTTCTACACATACGTTGATCTAGAGCGTAAACGTAAACAGCTAAAGCTTGTTTACCTGAATTTGTACGGCAGGGTTGGAGGTGCGTCGCCTAGAGGGCTCCGGGGCCGGGCTGCCTCGCTTCTTGTTAGGCGGTGAAGGTCGGTGATACGAGAAATCGCTCGTTTCCAGGTCCCCCGCCGCTGAGGTCGTCGAGCCATCTCCGTTTTTTCTCTTTCGCTTCAGAGAGTTTAGGAATCTTTCTTTCAGCGACAGCTTCTCTCCTGCCTTACGTGATGCTGGCCGCCGCTCGTGTTGCGTGTTTACCTGTTGATCGGGGAAGGTCTCCGAGACGGTAGAGCTGCGTTCCGGCGACGTTTGCGATCTTGCTTCGCTCTCTGTGATCGTGACAGACACGTCCAGTTCTTCGGCGGCCATTGTAGTCTTACAATGTAGCTCATTTTCTGCACATGCGTATAATAGTAGGCGTGACACCGTTCCGTCGATCCCCCACACCTTTGTAATTGTAGTTATGGCTGCGAACGACAAGTTGAAGTACGAGCCTTTACCGAGAATGGGCCATATCTCTGGTTTTGTAGATCAAAAATATATCGTTCAAGGAGGAGTGACGCAAGACTTTTCGGAGGAGAGCAAGCAACAGTTGAGCTCCATCGTAGAGGTGTTCGATACTTCACTGGAGCAATGGACGCAAGAGCCAGCCCGCGGAGATCTTCCTAAGCCTGGAATATGCTATACAGCAAGTGCCTCCTCGTCCGATGGCTGTATTTATAGTTTTGGAGGAACTGACGGCAGTCAATATTTCAACACTCTCTATAAACTAGACGCTAGGTCTAAGTCATGGACTCTACTGTCCCCTCTGTATGCAGACGGAGCTCCTATGCCTAAGTCAACTTGTGGAATGGCAGTGTTTGGAGATAGTATAGTAATAGTTAATGGCTATGCATTCCCAAGAAAATCTACAGCTCCTGGATCGTTTATAAAGGGCTCCAAGTTTGGTGAGGGTCGTGGATGGACTAATGAGTTACACATCTACAGTTTATCAGCAGGTATAGCATAGCTCTCTATCACTTAGTGCAAAGATAAATATTTAAAAAATATTCATATCACCACTGCAGGTGAATGGAGCTGTCCTGACACTAGTGGAGAGAAGCCTCCTCCTTGTTCAGGCATGACATTTACTGCTATAGATGAGAGAAGAGCTGTTATGTTTGGAGGTTGTAATGGAGAGCAGGGCCGAATGAATGATGTATACATCTTTGACATCTCTACAATGGTATGTCTTACTAGGTGTCTTGTATACAGAGGCTAAGTGTTCATTCAGAGCTGGAGGAGACTCAAGAAGTCAGGATCGTGGCCAGACGAGAGAGATATCCATGCAGCTTGTTGTCTCAGCTATGGTCAGAGCTTCCCTCAACTACTGATGACTGGGGGATGGGACAGACAGAGCCAACCACTAAATGAAGTCTGGATTCTTGATGTGGATAGAGAGAAATGGACAATGGTATATAAGAACCTATTCATGTAAATGTGTTTTGTTGAGCCATCTATCCATTTCTGCATAACAACTTGCACTCAAACATTGAAAGGAGAAATAATATGAATATACATATATTTAATGATGTTAGACTTTAGTTTCGTTTTTTCATCAACCAGCATCACCAAACATGTGAATGCCTGCATGGCTTTCTAGTCTTTGTCTTTGAAACTTTCAGCTTACTCTAAAATGATCCATTCACTTTGAAAAATATAACAGACTCACCAGGTAAAAAAACTTGGATTGTAGTTTAGTCTTGCTGGCTTAAAACACTTCACTGCAGAGATTGGCAAGTTTCCTGCAAGTGAACATAATAACTGCTGGCCATACTTACTCTGCAGCACAGTATGATGCACACTACAGTAATCAGCATATATATTGACTAGGATAATTTTTACAAGGCCACTTCACTTATTGCGACCAAAGTGAGCCAGCTGTTTGTTCAAATGCCATTTTTTCTATATACGACCCGCATTTTAGTGCACTGCATACCATAGCAGGCAATTGTCTAAAATAGCGCTGTGCATGAGTTTCGCTTATGAACCATGAATGTCATTAGTGCTATAAAAACTTTGCATACCCTGCAACTTATCCCACTTGCTAACGATGTTTTACATTCTCCTATTATAAATGACCCTCAGCAATAAGTATAGTAACCAATAGCTGTCCTTTACTACTTAATAATCAGCTGCCATGATAGCAAATCTGGTATATACCATGATTATTTGTTTTGTTAATCCTATAGGTAACTTACATTATAAAAGGTCGCTGCCATCATTCTCTTGTTGCCATTAACCTGGCTCCAGGTTTGACAGAGGTGATGCAGTTTGGAAGATCTAGTGAACAATGGACTGATGCCACACAACCTAAACTGGCGGATACTACTTTATTCCAATTCAGTGAGTATACATATATTCTGTTATTCTGTCCTATTATCACATGCACCTTATTCAGGACTGGTAGAGAGTTCAGGGGAGTCTCAATGGAAGCTAATATCTATAGCAGACAAAGAAATTGGATCTCAACAAAGAGTGACAGAGAAATTCCACAACACAGTCTATTGCTGGCAGCAACATTCTTCAATAATAGAGGGACAACTACAGAGAACGAGGCAGGAGCAGAGGGAGAAGATGATTAGAGAGTGGGAAGTGGCAAAGAGAGGACAACAGCAGGAATTCTTTATGGAGGGAATGATGGAGGTAGAGAAAGAGAGGGACAGGGCAAAGGAGATGGTGGTGGAGGTGCGGAAGAAGATAAATAAGGTAGAGGAGGAAATGGTGGGGATGAGGATGGCCAAGGAGAGGGTAGAGATAGATGTTCAGAAGTTGGCAAGAGAGAAAAAGGAGATTGAATACAACCTATTTCTAGCTACCAACACAATAAATGAAAAAGACGGAGCAATCAAAGAACTAAAGTTAGAGCAGGAACTACAGTCACTTGAAATGAATGGAATAAAAGAAAGAGCCAGGACATTAGAGGAAGAAAAAAAATCAGTTGTAACTCAAGCTGCTCTACATGTGGAAGAAATTCAGAAACAAACACAAGTAATAGCAAGGGAGAGGGATACTGCAATACAGGAGAAAGAGAGCACTGTTAAAGCTTATAAAGTAGCAATTTTACAGATGAAAACTAAGATTGAAAACCTCCAACAACTAGTACAACAACAGCAGGAGAGAAATAAGTCACTGGAAAATGTATTAGATGCCGAAAGAGAGGTGACTAAGAGATTAGAATTTGAAGCAAACCTATCAGCAAAAGTAGCTGACGAAAAAGTCAAGTCATTGGAAAATGAATTAAATGTCGAACGAGAGAAGTATAAGAGAGCAGAATTTGAAAGAAACAAAGCAACAGAAGAAGCTGGCATAAAAATACATTCCTTACAAAGTCAAATTGTAGCTCTCCAACAGAGCCTTCAACAAGCGCAGTTTATAACTGAAACAGCTCAGTCAAAATCAGAGATTGTAATAGAATCTGAGATCATGAAGGTGGAGGAGGAAAGGGACATGGCAAAGGGGAAGGTGGTGGAAGTGGAAGCAGAGAGAGACAGGGAGAAAGAGAGGGTAGTGGAGGTTGAGGCACAGAAACGCATGGCAGAGAAGATGGTAGTAGAGGTGGAGAAGGAGAGGGACAGAGAGAGAGAGAGGGTGTTGGAGATGGAGAACAAAAACAAGGCGGTGGAGGAGGAGAGGGAGAAACTGGTGGTACAACTGCAGAATGCTAAAGCAAAAGCCAACAAGCTACAACATAGGTTGCATGAGGTGGAGATGGAGGAAAAAAAGAGTATACCAGTACAAGAAAAGAGCACACAAACTGAAGAACCAAAGAAAACAAAAGACGACGAAGTTGTACAAACAAACTTGCCCAAACAAGATGACTTGGTAGAAGAAGATAGGGCAAAGGATTGGGCAATAGCGGAGAAGATGGTGACTATTACAAATGAGGAACAGGATATTGAGTGGAAGGGTTATGGTTTGAAACTTCAGATCCCTCAAAACTCACTACCAGAAGATGTCAGTAGATCCCAACTCCAGATAACAGTGTCCAATACTGAAGACTACCAGCTACCTGCTGAGAATGGAATTCTAGTCAGTGCAATATACTCTTTCAACCACAGTCTCATGAACAGAAAACTGCGTAAACCACTCACTGTTCAAATTCAACACTGCATGCTCCATGGTTCCTTCACTCCTCTCTGTCTGGTCCAATCAAACGAAATGTCTCCACTATTTAGGTTCCGTGCTCTGGAAGACAAACCTATTGACTCCATTAGTGGTTACTGTTCATTTGAACTAGACCATTTCTGCAGCTTTGGAGTCTGGTTGAAATGGTTTGCAATATCACTATTTTGGACTCTGCAACCATGTGCAGTTCTGTACTATACCAACATCCATCCAGCCAAGTTTGATTTTCATTTGTATGTGGTCCCTGGCTTAGATGCCATATTAACGGTTAGAACAATTCTCTTATTAGTCAAATAATATTTTTACTCTTGTGTCCATAGGATATTGATCGTAGATTGAGTGAGAAAACTCAGTGTTTCATGGAAGGAAATAGCACGAAATTTGAGATTGATCAAAATGCGACAGCAATAAAACTTGCGCTACCTGACACTCCAATTGATAGTTGGTCTTTCAAACATCAAAATTTCAAAGAGGTAACTATGTAATCGGCCAGCTTATAATCTCTTGATACTATTGTGGTATTATACAGATTCGTGCTGAGGAGATTAAGTGTATGCCCTGGGTCCTAATTCCATTCAAGGTGAGAGTGAAATGGTCTGGTGACACTGGAGAAAGTATTAAGGAACTAGAATACGATGTCAAACTATCAGAAAGTGAAGGAGGAACACTAACTGTATCATCTCCTATTGAGTGCACTAGTACGCTCTATCTCTTGTGCTGACAATATTCATTAATCTGTTTACGATCCCACAGATTATAAGTCTACTACATCTAGTGCAGGTATGTAAATTCTAGGAATGCACGTGATGGCTCATGGGCCATGAATGAATATTGATAAGTTTATTCATAGTTGACTTTATTATGTATTAACAGTTATAGAGACAATAGGGAGGAGTGATAGTTCTAGTGGATGTATCCTACCAAAAATTCGAGGTAATATGGCCTGCACTTGTTTTACGTCAATTTAAAACTAATTTTATAACAGATTTCACGGAACTTCCACCACCTACTTCTGTGGGCCAGTTAATGAATGTGATTGGAGTTAAACTACAAGTGAAGTGGAGAGATGTTGGCCTTGGCCTGGGTCTGAACCCCCAGGAGTTGAAGACAATAAGAGCTCAGTATAGCAACCCTCAAGACTGCATGACAGAAGTATTTACAGTGTGGGAGACTCGTGAAACTATATCCTGGGAGAAACTGGCCAATGTAATCACCTCTGATCTTGTCAATGAACCATCTCTTCTCCACATAATGTGGGACCGACTAAACTTTAAAGTGCGGTGACTCATTTCAAGTTTTTTTCATTAATTAATCACATTTATTATGATTAAAAAACTTTTTTTGTAAACCCAAGTGATAATGTTTATACATACACCTTCGTGGAACGCAGACGCGTCAAAGGCGTAGCAGCATACCCGCGCACATGCGAACTTTGAATTTCTGTCGAGCATAGAACGAGCCCCACCCAATTTTTTGTGCATTACTACGATGGCTACATACGAGCCTTTGCCGAGGGTGGGACACATTTCTGGTTGTGTTGACAAGAAACATATCGTTCAAGGAGGAGTAACACGAAACTTCTCAGAGAGTATAAAACAGCGATTGAGCTCTGTTGTGGACGTGTTCGATACTTCACTAGAAGAATGGACACAAGAAGAAGTCGGCGGAGATATTCCCAAACCGGGAACATACAATGCGCCGAGTGCCTCCTCGCCTGATGGCTGTATCTACAGTTTTGGAGGATTGTACGGCACTCAATTCTTTAATACTCTCTACAAGTTACACTACAAGTCTAAGACGTGGACTCTACTGTCCCCTCAGAATGCAGTCGGAGCTCCTATGCCTAAATATGGTTGTGGAGTGGCAATATTAGGAGATAGTATAGTAGTAGTTAATGGTCATGGAATTCCAAGGGAACCTACACCTCCTGGGTCATTTGTAGTGAACTTCAAGTTCAGTGATGGTCGTGGATGGACTGATGAATTACATGTCTACGATGTTTCAAACGGTAGTGTTATATACTTAGTTAGCATTTAGTGTCAAGCTATATATACACTATAAGGTGTAGCAGCATCCATTCGACTGTGTAACAATAATTATCTTTGCAGAGGTATGGAGCTGTCCTACCAGTAGTGGAGAGAGGCCTCCTCCTTGTGCAGATTTTACTTTCACAGCTGTTGATGAGAGAAGAGCTGTCATGTTTGGAGGGTATAGTATAGAACAGGGCCGAATGAATAATGTATACATCTTTGACATCTCTACCATGGTATGGCCAACTCTATGGTGGAGTTTAATAATGTAGTTTTGTCAATTGTGCCTCCCTACCCAGAACTGGAGAAGACTTAACAAGTCAGGATTATGGCCATGGCCAGAAAAGAGACATGTCCATGCAGCTTGTTGTCTGAACTATGGTCAGAAGTTCCCTCAACTACTGATGACTGGGGGAATGGGTGAGCGAGACAAGCCAGTCCTAGGTGCCTGGATTCTTGATGTAGAGAGAGAGAGATGGAGGAAAGTGAGTTCATTCATAGTAACTTAAATTATGCAAAATTTGAGTGGCACTTCTTGTTTGTCTGCTATTGTGAAGGTGGATGATACTCAGAAAGGTCGCTGGGGTCACTCCCTCACTGCCCTCAGTCTGGCTCCAGGACTAACAGAAGTGATGCAATTTGGAGGATCTGGAGATCCATCAACTATCACATATTCTAAAATAGCAGACACCACCCTAATGCAGTTCAGTAAGTCAATACTAATAGTTACATTGTTATTGTGATTTATACTATTCAGGACCAGTAGAAAGTTCAGGCGACACTCAATGGGAGCTACTTGATATAGGAGATAAACAAACTATTGGATTTAAGGAGAGAGTGGTGAAGAAAGCCCACAGCATGAATCATGAATACTGGCAGCACTCACCAAAATTAGAGGAACAACACCAGAGAACCAGAGAGTGTGAGGGGGAGGTGGACAAGGAGGGAGAGAAAATGAGGAAGTGGGAGGTGGAAATGAAAACAGCAGTAGAAGAGCAAGAGAGATTGAAGGATATGGTACTGAAAGTAGAGGAGGAGAGGGATAATGCAGAGAAGAGGGTAGTGGAGATGGAGAAGGAGAGGGAGAGAGAGAGGGAGAGAGAGAGGGCATTAAAGAAAGAGAAGGAAAAGAGGAAGGTGGAGGAGGAAACTGAGGAGACTAATATGGCCAACAAGAAATTAGAGAGAATGGTTCGTGAGTTGGTGAAAGAGAAAAAGGAGATGGAATGCAACCACATGCTGGCTACCAATGCAGCACTTGAGAGAGAAAAGAAGATGAAAAAAGAGCTTAATGAAATCAAGGAGAAAGCCAGAAAACGTGAAGAGAAGAAAGATATGGATATCGAACAGCTGAAGAATACAATAAGAGAGAGGGATGCAGAATCTAAGGATAGAGACACGTATTTCAAAGCTTTAGAATATAAGCATCAGGCACTTCTAATCAATACTGAACACCTCAAACAAAAAATTCAGCAACAAGAAAAGAAATTCAATATAGAGAGAATCCAAGCTAACAATAAAATCAAGTCGTTGGAAAATGAATTAAATGGCGAACGAGAGAAATATAAGAGAGCAGAAATTGCAGCAGAAGAAGCTACAAAAATACAGTACTTACAGAGTCAAATTGTAGCTCTGCAACAGAGGCTTCAACAAGCACAGATTGTATCTGAAACCACTCAGTCAAGATCAGAAACTGTAATAGAATCCAAGATGAGAGAGGGAGATGTGGAGAGGTACAGGGCAGAGGAGAAGGTAGTGAAGGGGGAGGAGGAACAGAAGCGAATAGCTGTTCGAGAAAAGGGCACCCAAACAGATGAACCAAAGAAAGCAAAAGATGATAAAGTAGAACAACCACCCCAGGAAGATCACTCTGTTAAAGAAAAAAATTGGGCAACAGCGGAGAAGATGGTAATCATTACAAATGAGGAACAGGATATTGAGTGGAAGGGTTATGGTCTGAAACTTTGCATACCACAAAACTCACTACCTGAAGATGTCAGTAGGTCCCAACTCCAGATAACAGTATCCAGAACTGAAGACTACCAGCTACCTACTGAGAGTGGAATTCTAGTCAGTGCTATCTACTCATTCAAACACGACATAGAAGATAAACATTTACGTCAGCCAATCATTCTTCAAATTCAACACTGTGCTTCTACAGCCTCCTTTACTCTTCTCTGTCTTGCACTATCAAATGAAGTGTCTCCACCATTTCAATTCCGTGCTATAGAAAGCAGAGTTCTTGACTACACCAATGGTTACTGTTCCTTCGAACTTGATCATTTTGGCACTTTTGCAATCTATCTGCAGTGGTTTTTAGTGTCTCTTCTCAAACCCCGTGCAGTTATGTATTACACTAACGTCCAACCATCCTCATTTGAGTTTCTATTGTACGTGGTTCCTGGTTTAGATGCTATTTTAAAGGTGACTGGGTTTTTCTTACTGATATATTATAGCATTTTGTTTTTTGATTTGTATATACAGGAAATCAAAAAAGATGTGAGAAAAAACTATGAACCATATTATGAAAGAGGACCTAGTACAGATATAGAATATTGCCCAAATGAGACCTTAATTCATCTAAAGCTATCTGAAACACCAGTTGATGGGTGGTCTTTCAAACATCTTGGTTTTGAAACGGTAGGCACAAACTGTGCTCACCATATCTATTTCCTCATTATGCACATGCAGATGCTAATAGAGGACATTGTAAGGATGCGGAGCGTCCTGATTCCATTCCAAGTAAAAGTAAAATGGTCTGAAGGCAAGGGGGAAAGTATTAAGACACTGGAATATGATGTCAAAATATCAGGAACTGAAGGAGGAGGGTTAACAGTAATCTCGCCTAGAGAGTGTACTGGTTAGTTCAATCTCTGCTATATACACTAAGATGACTGTTTATATAGTCATGCAGATAAGCATGTTGTGTGTATATTACAATAATTCTGGTATATAGAATCAGGGCATGGTAGTCACCTTGAATGCAAAGTTCAGAATTATTAAACCATTAATTTGATGTACTCTGAGGTTTATGGCTCACTGTAGATGGTAGCAAAAAAACTGGATCAGAACAAAAGTTACTAAACTGGAAGAGGGAGAGTGTTGTAGAGAAGGTGGTTGAGGGTGAGAGGGGGAAAGAGGAGGAGGAAAGGGAGAAGGAGCAGGACAAGATGGAAAAAGGATTTATGGACAACATCTTGGTGGAAAAGGTGGTGCAAGTGAACAAGGTGGATGAACAGTCATTTGAGTTAGAGGGTTATGGTCTCAAAGTTCACGTTCACAAAATGTTGCAACATGAAGAAAAGAATCATTTCCAGCTACGAATGGCTGTGTTGACAACAAAGAACTATCAGCTACCTACTGATAATGGGGTCCTAATCAGTGCAATTTACCAGCTAGACCATGACCTTGGAAACAGAAAATTATCTCGGTCAATCACTCTTCAAATGCAGCACTGCCTCACTGATGTTTCTCATGCAGACCTCAGTATCGTATGGTCTGATGACAGGGTCCCACCATACCATTTCAGATCCATTCCTGGTGGCAAGTTTAATGAAATCCCTGGCTACTCCCTTGTCACTGTTGATCACTTCTGTATATTCAGTGTCCTTTATGAGATTTATGATCAAATCACAAGTTTTTTCAATCCTTATTCGAATGTTAAATTCATAGCCTGTGTATACTACACTCATATTAAACCAGGCTACTTCAAATTTTGTCTCTTCATTGTTCAACATCTAGAAGCAACTATTGAAGTGAGAAAAATATTCTATTTGTCTTATATCTATATGTTTTATATGCTTTACAGGAGATTAGATATTGGATGGAAATGAAGAATGGAAATGGAAAGTTCACAGATGGTACCACTTCCATCATTGAGATCGGTGAAGTTATTGAGCTCCACCTGCCTGAGGATACTGTGTCTGGATGGACCATGAAGCATGATAACCATAAGAAGGTGAGGAAATATTGCCAATCAAGCCATGCACAGTATAAGATCTATTGTACAAAACATTAACTAATCACCATTGTATTTATAAACAGATGAAGCGAAGTAGAATCCTTGTATACAAACCAGACATACCATTTGAAGTCACTGTAAAGTGGAATGGACCAGAGGGGCAGCAACCACAAAAACTAGAATACATGCTTCCAATAGAGAATGTTGAAATTAAAATAGAATCACCAGATGAATGTACCAGTAAGTGGCAATTTTAGTTGTAATACTATATTTCGCTGTTTTCACAGAGTATACTGAAATCCCTGGTAGATCTATTTCATCTGGTGATGACCCCAGCATGATCAGATCTAGTGCAGCTATTATAGAGTTTGGAATGCTAGTAGATGTGTTGAAATTAGCCTACTTTTTTAATACCAACGGTTGTCAAGACCATAATAGGTAGCACTGCTAGTTCTAGTGGTATATACCCCCCTTGCCTGAAATAATATAGCGTGGTCTTAATTGCATGCGAAAACTCTATAAAATTAACCACACACAACAGAATTGCTGACCAGGTAGATAATTCTGCTATGATATAATGATTTCTCTATGAATGTCAAGTTGAGGACTATTCATTATAGTGTGAATTTCTCTCAATCAATAGTTGTAGAGACAGTAACAAGAAGTACTACTGGTTCTTGTGGAACTGCTGTGCCTCAAGGTAATGTGGTCTACTGTCACTTTCACTCTGTATTCATCCAATATTTGCAACAGATTTCTCAGCATTTCCAGAACCTACTTCTATATCCCAGTTAATGAAAGTGATTGGTGTAGACCTAAAAGCTAGATGGAAAGATGTTGGCAGAGGATTGAAACTGGAAGAACACACATTAGATGAAATAGAAGCTGATAATACTAAGATACGGGAACGCATGAGCAAAGTATTCACTGAATGGAAGAACCAGGCAGCCAGTGAGTACTCCTGGTGGAATCTGGCTGAGGTCATATCTTCAAAAACTGTCGGCACACCAGCTCTTCTTCACACCATGTTAGACCGACTTGAATCTGAGTGCAATGACTCATAATCTATTTAACTTTCTAAATTTCTTTAGAAATTCCCCGGCTAGCTTATTTTTATGTAAAAAAAGTAACTAAAGACTAAGCAGTCAATGCAGCTAATGTGCCAGTTAAACCTGTACTTGCAGCTCTATTTTTGCGTTATGAAAAGTGATGAAAAGAAACAAAAACAAACTTCTATAACAACAACACATGGTTTTAATTTTTAAGAGTTATTCCTTGAAAATTAGGTATCCACATAATTACTTTTTATTAACAAACAATATCAATTATACACAATAAATAAATACAAGAACCGTTGAAGGAAACAAACAACACACATTACAACTTTGTCAACAAAAAAACAAGTAAACAAACAACAAAAAATAACAAAACTATCCTAAAAAATGACATCAAACATAATAATTGATGATAATAATTAACATCACAATACAATAACTATTTTTAATCGGTTTTTACATGTGCACAACTTTGTACGCAGAGGCAGCAGAACGTCGGTCGTCGCGCGTCGTGTACAAGTCTCTTGTTTAAATGTTGTAACAACATAACAAACGGCAGTAATAATAATAATAATAACAATAACACATTTAGAGTTTAAACGGTGTGTGCTATAACTGAGTTAGTAACGCTGGTGGTGGGTTAATAATTGTTTAAGAAGGTATGAGACGATAGGCTTCGTCGACTACCGATACAAAGTAGTCCTCCAGTGAATGTTGAAGAAACTCAAACGTCGGTCGATCGTCTGGTTCAGGCTTCCAGCAATCGAGCATTATTTGATACAGAGCGTCAGGACACCCGGGCGGAGGAGGCATGCGGTACCCCTGTTCCACCTTGGCCAAGACCTCTCCGTTTGTCATTCCGGGATAGGGGATTCGTCCATGGGTTACCAACTCTGAGATGAGGATGCCAAACGACCAGACGTCTGATTTGATCGAGAATCGATTGTACAGGGCTGCTTCGGGAGCGGTCCACTTGATCGGGAACTTGGCCCCCTCGCGAGCCGTGTATTCGTTATCTATGATGACTCGAGCCAGTCCAAAGTCGGCAATTTTAACAATATTGCCTTCCCCGACGAGTACGTTTCTTGCGGCCAGATCTCTGTGGATGTAGTGCTGGGTTTCGAGGTAGGCCATTCCACTGGCTACCTGTGATGCAATATCTATTAACTCGGGCAGCTTCAAATGACGCCCCTCCCCCTTCTGTAGATAGTCCAGGAGACTACCATTTTTCATAAGCTCTGTGACAATGTAAATAGGCTCGCCCTTGGTGCAAACGGCGTAAAGTTGGATCAACTTTTCGTGCTGCAATTTCTTCATGATCTGAGCCTCTGAGAGGAAATCTTTGACGGCCATGGAACCGGGTTTGAGAGTTTTGACGGCCACGGGCGTCGTACCGTTCCAAATTCCGTCCCAGACCTCACCGAATTGCCCGGCACCGAGTTTTCGATTGAGTTTAATCGACGATCGTTCGATTTCCCATTCGTCTTTCATATTGTATGAGAGACCGACAGTTGAAGGGAGTTCAACACGAGGACAGATCACTGTGAGTCGGGTACAAAGTCCGTCTGCATCTTCTTGGTAGTGTCGGACTAAGTCTTCCAGTGTTTGGAACATACTCCGTGCTGCTATGTAATACCCTCCTATAGTATAGAGTGGGGGAGAGAGAGGGAGTGAGTGTGTGAGTGGGTGAGTAGAGAGTGAGTGAGTGAGTGTGTGAGTGGGTAGTGAAAAGGTGTTCCTGGGCTTCGTGGGCCCAGTAGGCACGGGTGACAGGTCACCCTTGAGTCAAGCATGAGAACAGAGTGAGTGAGTGAGTGCTTCAGTGAGTGGGTGAGTGAGTGAGTAGGTTTAAGCTCTTCAGTGAGTGAGTGAAACAAACACCTTGCTATTATAGTGTGCACATGAGTTCACTACACTTATCCATGTTTGGTAAAGGTATGCATACTATAGAGGAGTTGTTGACTCTTT
>JAODVQ020277223.1:0-12722 GCA_025400075.2 Phenganax stokvisi
GCTAAACCATGCCAATCCCTATATACAAGGGCACTCTCGTGCCCTTGTGATAGTAAGACATTATACAGTCTACAGCGAATGAGTTTCAAGGCTAAATGAGAGTATTTACCTCTGGGCAACATCTCTGAACCCATCTGCATCCAATTTTGCCACCACACACTGAGGATAGGACAGAAAGTACAGCTTTAATAATGTGAACAATGTACAATAGAACCTGGATGAGGTGCACTTTAATTAGAATGTCTACACTATTATATTTACATAGCTACACACATAAGAGAGTGTATGAAAATATGTATGTACTGAAACTTATATAACAGCACAATTTTACATGTACAATAAAACCTGGATGAGGTGCACAATAATTAGAATGTCAACAGCTACACACATATAAGAGTGTGCATGAAAATATTATGACACAATGGTACATTGCTCACATTTTCTTCGTTCTTGAAGGTTGCTCCCACTTCCTCATAGGTGGGGGCTAAAGCCTTGCAGTGACCACACCCTGTAGTAAACAGAGATCTAAGTGTATGGAACACGGGATTGCTAGATAAGAAAAAATGGCAGAGGTGAATACACGCACGCATATAAATGAATCTATAGCCACATTTACCAGCAATTTTATGCAACTGAAGTAAGAGCTGATAGTATACCTATGTACAGTTCATAAAATAGGGACCCTGAGATTTAGAGGTTCACTCAGCTTTGTATGTTGTCCACTCAGTATGTATATACACAGAGAGCTGTAGTCTTTATGTTATACTTACAAGGTGCATAGAACTCCACAAGTACATTCTTGGTAGGATCTTTGACAATTTTATCAAAGTTTTCACTGTTCAGCTCAATGACATGGCTGGGAGCCTTTTTGATACGTCCTTGAGCTCCTGGCATGACAAACAACAGCATAGAACAATTATGTGATGAAATTTACTAGGTGTAGAAACAAACAACAAAAAGCAAGAAGCGCATAACAGACAACTCAACTAATATCCAGAGCAATTCTTTTCAAAGAAAAAAACTGCCTTGGACGGGACTCAAACCCACGACAGCCAGCATTCTGTATATAGCTTCATGAGGAATTATTCCATACCAGATTTGCTGTTGATAAAGTTAATGATATCATCTGCTGTCCTCCCTCCGCTGTACCTGTTGCATGGACCAGAAATTAACCAAATCAAAACCTCAATTACATGATAAAGTAAATACAGAACAAACACAAGGTAATTAAGTGCATAACAAACGAGTCGGCTACATCTAGAACAATTCTTAGAACTGCCCTGGTTGAAACTCAAATCTAAAACACCCGACATTCCGGGCTGAGTGCTCTACCAACTTAGCTACCAGGGGCAGTAAGTTGGTATTGGACCCGAGTCTACAACACAACTCTAGACACTGTTCCCACTCACGCCTCAGGTTCAGTGCTGCCCTTGGGGAAAAACTTGAGAGTGGGATATCCTGTGACACCAAATCTGCTGGCCAGAGACTTATGCGAGTCAGCGTCCACCTTGGCTATTATCACATCGTCTGAATTTCCAAAGGCCTGTCCCACCTCCTCATAGGCAGGGGCCAGTCGTTTACAATGACCACACCCTGATCACATAGTAAACATACAGGGTAAAGTAAAACACATGCTCTTTAATGACAGGACAAGCCATGCTGTTCACATTTCATAGGCCAATGACATTTCTTGTACATAATAGGGGGAGAGGGAGTTTTTAAATATGTAGGTCAGTCCAAATACAGGAATATACTGTCTGGACGGAATATCTTTTGAAGGCTTTTAATATTATGATTAGAATACTTGTAAAGAGAGGGCCGAAATACAGTTTCATAAGTACAGTCTGGTACAGTAAACAAATGACCCTATACACGCATCTTTCTATATCTATAGTATGTAGTACTGCATATGCATTCTACAAGGTGTGCACAAGTGATGCTCCTCCCTTCAATACAAATACATGACAACTGCGCCAGACACTAATGGAGAAATTGATTGACCCACAAACAATTAGGTTGTATTCCAGCATGTTAGGAGGGTGTGCCCATCTGCTAATTGTACACAGTTGAGAGAGGGGAACTCACATGGTGCAAAGAACTCGACGAAAGCGTGCTTGTCTCCATTCACATACTGAGGAAGATGACAAAACCAGGCAATATTTTATCATCTACACTCACTCATGTAGCTACATAGTTATTTGATACGAGTTTAGAGGTCTGTATATACCAAACACTAGAACAACTGCCAGCAACCCCAGCAGTAATCTCGGACTCCAACGGAAAAACTCGAACGGAAAGAAGACAGGAAGAAACTCAATAGAGGTTCCCTCACCTGATCGAAATTGTTATCATCCAGATCAATGACTACAGCTTCAGTTGCCAACAAGACGGCAGCTAACGATAGAAGAAAGTACATCATTGCTTAATTTTTTTCTTTCTGTGCTTCCTCGCTCTACGAGACAGTCGAACAACACCGCCAGACAACACGTGTACACGTTTACCAGACAAATTAAAAAATGAAGCATGCGCAGTGAATAGTGTGTCAACACACCTCCGCCCCTCTCTCTCTGGCTCTCTGCTCGCCGCACCAAAAGCCACACAGCCCTGATCTAAATGAGTGTTGATTAATGACTAGAGGAACCCTGTTAACAGCCTATCACACACTATTACACTGCACAATTATTGTTCAGCTCATAGAATCAATCGTAGCAAATCTCAGCTGTAAGTAGCATACGCCTCCAAAAACACTGATGTAAAATATCTGATGATAAAAATGAAGGAGTTAAAAAGAACAGCTATAATATATTGTGTGTTTGTTACTACTCTTTCTTATAGATCTTATGCATGGTCTTCATCTTGTTGTGTAGGCAAACTGAGACCACACCCACCACAGTGGCTATGAAATTGACAAACAAAGCTGCCAGGGCCACTCCAAATCCATAACTGAAACAGCCATCAGCTGGTCCTCCCTCCAGAGAGAAGAAACCAGCAAAATCTTGATCTGTGCCTCCAAACACTCCAACTCCAATTATTAGTAGGATTACTGCATTACAATAGATGAACAGATGCAATAACTAGGAGAATGTAGAACATTGTTGGCTCGCGAGAAGGCATTGGAAACAATAGATGAACAGATGCAATAATAACATTTTCCCTGTCTAAAATGAGAGGATGTTGCTCAACAATGTACATATATAGTTCTCAAAAACATTTACATCACTGAGGAAGATACATGGAACTTCAAAACAACTAGAAAGTAACTACTACAAGTGTGTGAATAATCTTTGCATACATTATCCTAAATAGAGAGCATCAAGGTTATCCTAACACACTGCTTTGTATTGCTGATGAAGGTATGTACGTTTATAATGAACTGTATATAGCTGTGTACCTATACATCGAGTATATTCTCAAAAGAGAGGACACTACTGGATGGTTCTCCTGCCATCTCTGAGGTTGTCCTCCTTCAGATATTAACAACAATGTCCTCTCTGAGAAGGGTCCTCTCTACAGTATACATCGAGTATATTCTCAAAAGAGAGGACACTACTGGATGGTTCTCCTGCCCTCTCGGAGGTTGTCCTCCTTCAGATATTAACAACAGTGTCCTCTCTGAGAAGGGTCATCTCTACAGTATGGTTACAGTATAGTGGGACTCACAAGAGGTACAGGAGAGTAGAGTACCAATGATGAATAGAACCCAGTGGAAGAAAGGGAAGAAAAAGATGAGAGATACCACCGTGGCAATGACTCCTAGGATCATGAATGATGTCGCAGTCTCTAGACGTCTTTTCACTGGATTAGGAGAGAAGATACACAAAATATTAGCATTCATTCTCATCCACAATGCATTAGTGAAGTCTAATATACATAGGGTGGAAAATCTGAACACATACATTGTGTTCAAGACCAACAGCTGTGTATCCTTTGTGGAGAGGTTGTCCCAATGTCAGAGGACTAGCAAGGGGTGGAATGAGTGACCCTGGTAGAGAGGGTGTACTTAAACTCAGAAGGTGTGTGAAGGTTAGTTGGTGGTTAGTTTGGAACTTTGTTTGTGCAAACAGAGACCAACCAATTTCAGAGGAAAATAGAATCCTACCATGGAAACATACATACATCACCAACTTCCAGCCGCTCTGGTGCTCAAGATCAGTACTGTAATTGCTTCCTGATCACTAAAATAGACACTACTGACACTTAAAATCATTTCAGGAACAACAGAATGCACAAGAGGTCTTTTAAGCCATGTTAAATTTACCAGGTGTCGAGGAATACTAGTTTTTTACAATTAATAGACATTATACTCTACCAACTATGGTGTAGGCATTAAAAGAACCTCCAGAGATTGAGTGCGCTATTAACAGTATACTATAATATAGTATATACAAGTGTTTGGTGTATATAGCAACTGTACATATAGAACACTTACTGTGGATGCAGCGATCGGTATCATCAGTGTTTCTAATTTCAGAGTGGTTCAGGAGATCATGAGCACTAATTAGAGGGGCCAGGGAATTAGAGCAGTCCAGATCAGACATTGAGATACATTCATCCTGTGGCAGAGAGCTGGACGGGAGACCGAGATTCAATAACTCCTGTCCAAATTCATACTCTATACATCTCCTCAATAGGCCCTGAAAACGCACAATAAATAACATATCAGTTACTACTATTGTTGCTGTATGCATTAGAACCCATGTGGATAATACACTGGTAGCTCTCAGTTGAGACATGGCAAACCTGGCTCACCCATACTGCCCATATGAACAAGTAAATATTTTAAGTCATGAGTGTAGGTAATCCAAGAATTAGAAAATGATGCACGGATGTACATATTCCAGTACCTGGGTCTTGTAGGTTCTTCCGTTGTTCAGCTGACTCCTGCCATCATCAGGGAACTCTCTCTGTGTCTCAAACCTTGCCCACTGGGTCAGACCTGTTCCAACAGCTCCCAGGATCAACGCCAGTAATAACAGACACAGAGCCAACAGCTATTATGAAAACAACATGAAATACTCTTAGCAATTGCTTTTACACTTGTTTGTCTTACAGCTATGGGGTTGAAATTGCGGAAAGATACCACCTTCGCCTTCTCAGTCTGTACTGCTGCCATCTTTCTCGAGTTTCTGTCGTCCAATGACACGCCTGGCAACCCGATCTCATCTTGGCATGCCACATCTTCATACCTTTCAGCAACCTTCTTGCGTTGGGTGTGTATCGTCAGAATTCCTATTTAACGAATGCAGAAATGTTGAAAAGTGCACGTGGTGTCGTCTGCGGCACGCCCCCCTTTTACTCGCTTTGAATATCCATACACCACACAACCAACATCCCCCGTTCTCAGAGAGGGAGAACAGAAGAAAGAGGGCATCAAGACAGAGCTGTGGTATGTGCTTCTTAAACAATGCTCCATTTTTGTTCTAGCTCAGCAAACGTCCATTTTTACAGATTCTTAGCCAGTTCCCCAGCCAGTCGAGCCCTCTCGTTTGGCGGCAGTTTGGCAACGCTGTTTCACGCGGTAAGCTAACCGGTTCTCTTGTGAGTTGGCATGAACTACGTCGTTATTCCCTACAGCCTTCCTCTCCCCTGTTCCGTGTGCACTTGGCCTGTTGAGTATCAAGGATTTTGAAAGGTGAGGTGCATTTGCTTTGACATTATTTCGCTAGGTTCATACCACTTTACCTCCTGTGTTGCAGTCTGTTTGTAGCTTTTGCCTGTTCTAGCAATATGTTATGGTCCTTCTAGCTAGGGCCGTAAAGTTTGGTGTACTAGATACAAATGTACATATTGAAATCATCATTGTTGCTCTGAATGTGTACATATTATACGATGCTAATACAAGTACAATAACCTTGTACTTGTGGTATATATGGCACTGACTGTGTATCATTGAGTTGTTGTAGCATAAATAGGGCTCTATGCCGTACTTGTAGTTCACAATGTGTATCTTGTTTTTTTGCAGGGCTCTGCTTGCAAAATATATCAGATATGCTCGGGTTTGCTTCTCGACGATTTAGTCAATCTTCTTTTCTGACACGTTCAGTGAGGACACACGCTGTTCGAGATCTGAACACTGCAAGACTTCCAACACAACGACACTCTCTCATCCGACGCTACTGTGCCAGTACTGAAAAACCTCCTCCCCCTCCTGGTACTCCTTACAATAAACTAACCATTGGTGTCCCGAAAGAGACATTTCCCAATGAGAAGAGAGTGGCTCTCTCCCCTGCTGCCGTGAAGCTCCTCACCAAAGAAGGGTTCAATGTGTTTGTGGAGGACGGTGCCGGTGCACAGGCTAAGTTCTCAAATGCCGAATACCAGGAATCTGGTGCACAACTGAAACCACCCTCTGAGGTGTTTGGATCAGATATTGTCTTGAAGGTTAGGGCACCTACCACGGAGGAGGTGGGGAAGATGAAGGCTGGCAGCAACCTTATCAGTTTTCTCTATCCAGCTCAAAACTCTGAGCTGATCGATCAGTTGGCCTCCGCCAAGATCACTGCCTTTGCCATGGATTGCATTCCTCGTATTAGTCGAGCTCAGGTTTTCGATGCTCTCAGTTCCATGGCAAACATTGCCGGCTACAAGGCAGTCGTTGAGGCTGCTAACAACTTTGGCCGTTTCTTTACCGGTCAGATCACAGCTGCAGGCAAGGTTCCTCCAGCTAAAGTACTGGTCATTGGAGGAGGAGTGGCTGGGTTGTCTTCCATTGGAACAGCAAAGAATATGGGAGCTGTGGTTAGAGCCTTTGATACCCGTGAGGCAGTGAAGGAACAAGTCCAGTCATTTGGAGCCGAGTTCTTAGAGGTGAACGTGAAGGAATCAGGTGAGGGTACTGGGGGATATGCCAAGGAGATGTCAAAGGAGTTTATCGAGGCAGAAATGGCTCTGTTTGCCAAACAGGCGAAAGAGGTGGACATTATCATCACCACTGCTCTCTTACCAGGCAAACCTGCCCCTAAACTCATCTCAGAGGAGATGATTGCATCAATGAAGGATGGATCAGTGGTGGTTGATCTTGCAGCTGAGGCTGGTGGTAACATTGCCACCACAGTCCCTGGAGAGCTCACAGTACACAAAGGAGTCACTCATATTGGCTACACAGACCTACCCAGTCGCTTACCCACTCAGTCTAGCACACTGTACGGGAACAATATCTCCAAGTTCCTGCTGTCCATCGGAGGGAAGGGTCATTTTAATATTGACCTGGAGGATGAGGTGGTGAGGGGATCAATCATATTGAAAGATGGAGAAAAGATGTGGCCTCCACCTCCACCTAAAGAGGTCCCCCAACCACAACAACAGCAGCAACAACCTGTACCAGTGGTAAAGGCAGAGGTAGTGGAGGCTAGTCCATTCAATAATACTCTACGACAGGCCATCATGTACACTGGAGGTCTAGGTAGTGTTCTCGGTCTCGGAGTAGTGGCTCCCTCAGCTGCATTCAATACTATGGTGACTACTTTTGCCCTGTCTGGTATTGTGGGGTACCACACTGTCTGGGGTGTTACTCCAGCCCTTCATTCCCCTCTTATGTCTGTCACAAATGCTATATCAGGCATTACCGCTGTAGGTGGTCTCCTGTGCATGGGAGGAGGATACTTACCTTCTACTACTCCCGCTGTTCTTGCTGCCGCGGCCACCTTCATCTCGTCCATTAATATCTTTGGTGGGTTCCTCATCACTAAGAGGATGTTGGACATGTTCAAGAGGCCCGGAGATCCTCCAGAGTACAACTATCTCTATGCTATCCCGGCTGCCACCTTCCTCGGAGGATACATGGCTGCACACATGAACGGGTTTTCAGACATCCAACAGATGGGCTATCTGGCTGCGTCACTCTGCTGTGTTGGTGCTCTGACTGGTCTTGCCTCTCAGTCCACGGCTCGTGTTGGCAATGCCTTGGGGATCATTGGTGTTACTAGTGGTATTACAGCTACCCTAGCTGATCTCGGGTCATCTCCTGAAGTTCTGGTTCAGATGATGTCATGCCTCGCTGGTGGTGGTGCTATAGGTACTGTTATAGCCAAGAGGATTGCCGTGACTGACCTACCTCAACTAGTGGCTCTGTTTCACAGTTTTGTTGGTCTGGCCGCAGTCCTCACATGTGTCTCCACATACATGAGTGAATATGCCCACCTGATGACTGATCCATCGGCTGCCGTCACTAAAGCTGCTCTCTTTCTAGGAACCTTCATTGGTGGAGTCACCTTCACCGGGTCCCTCATTGCCTATGGTAAATTACAGGGGCTTCTCAAATCTGAGCCTCTCCTATTGCCCGGAAGACATCTCCTCAATGGAGGAATGTTACTAGCCAATGTGGGTGCCCTCAGTTACTACATGACAAATCCTGGCTATGGAGTAGACATGAGTTGTCTTGGAACCACGGCTCTCCTCTCCTCTACAATGGGCCTCACTCTAACCTCTGCCATCGGTGGTGCCGACATGCCAGTAGTGATCTCTATCCTCAACAGTTACAGTGGCTGGGCTCTAGCTGCAGAGGGGTTCATGTTAAATAACTCCTTGCTCACTATCGTAGGAACCATGATTGGGTCCTCTGGTGCCATCCTCTCATATATCATGTGTAAGGCAATGAATCGCTCATTGTCCAATGTCATTCTTGGTGGGTTGGCCACACAGTCCAAGGATTACAAGGGAGGCAAACCAAAGGAAATCACTGGCACACACACAGAGTTGGACATTGATGGAACAGTGGACCTCATTCGTGAAGCAAAGAACATTATCATTACACCTGGCTATGGTCTCTGTGTAGCCCAGGCCCAATACCCTCTGGGAGAGATGGTTGATATACTCATCAAACAGGGGAAGAAGGTTCGTTTTGGGGTTCATCCAGTGGCCGGGAGGATGCCGGGACAGCTCAATGTTCTCCTTGCTGAAGCTGGAGTCCCGTATGACATAGTTCTGGAGATGGATGAGATCAATTCTGATTTCCCTGACACTGATCTGACACTAGTAGTTGGTGCCAATGATACTGTCAATTCATCAGCTGAGGAAGATCCTAACTCTATCATTGCTGGCATGCCAGTACTGCAGGTTAGACATTATAAAACTCTACTCCTTACTGTACCTCTTCACAGCCTGTATGTAGTGTAATATATTCCATGAGATAGTGCAGATAAGATCCTAGTAGTGCTGTGTAATAATTATACAATGTTCACCAAGTGGGAATTTATATACATAGGGAAGGTAGAAGTCATTTCCCATTCTTTAAAAATATTCACATTGGATACATGCACAAAGTGTGTTTATATGTGTATAGCGTAGGAACAAAACGGTATCTGGATTAGCCTCAGAGCATTGAATTTTCCTAGGGTGTGTACCTTCAGACACTTAGGATCCTTGTCAAGAATGCCGTGGTGTGTGTAGCCCCACATGCTACATACAATACTTAGAAAGTAGTACTGTAGCTACGTACTTGTAGTATAAACAACTGATCTACCAGATACACTGTAACTGGGTAAATGAGGGAATAACCCCACATTCCTTGCAGACATGTATTGTAGTATAATACTCTGGTGGAAGGTGGCTACATTCTGTGTGTACATGTACTGTACAATGCATTGTGTCAAGTGTACAGGAATAGTATGTTTATGTACAGCACATTCTATTTGTTGAATATGAAATGTGTATGTAGGTTAATATTTTCTACATGTTGTGTAGGTATGGAATGGAAAGCACACAGTAGTGATGAAACGTAGTCTGGGTGTTGGTTATGCCGCAGTCGATAACCCAGTCTTCTACAAGGAGAACACCTCTATGTTACTGGGAGATGCTAAGAAGACATGCGATGCTCTTCTCCTCAAGATCAAAGAGGCTTACGGACTGCTCTAGAGACAGAATGTTAGGTGATAGACAATTTCTGTTTAGTAGTGAGAATGGTTTATTTATTTTGCTGGAAAACATGTCCTTACAATAACACATTATTTTGATTGTTGTTATTGCATGCCACAGGTTTTGTAATAATATTGTTCATTAAATTTTGAAATTTGAACAACTGAATGAAGACAAAAGCTAGTCTCAGCCCCAGGCCCTCGCAAGTGCAAGGAATTATTGCGCATTGACCTTTGACCCAATTACAATAATATTTCACTCGCACCGGGGAGAGCCTGGGGACGAGGGTAGATAAAAGCGATTTTCATATGCTCAATGCTAGGAACCTACTAGCCAGGGTTTTGCTGTCTGGAGTTTTTGTAAAAATAATGGATTAGAGGGAGAATAAATATTTAGCTATGCTTTATATACATACTTACAATAATTATATTATGGGATAAAAATAGTACAAAACAGTAAAATAACAGGCACTGTTCTAAAAGATAACAGAAAACAAGAGATCTAACACATTTTGCTAGTATAATTTATTAAGTAATGTATGAGTTTACTTGGGAAAATTCCTAACAAAACATTCTTTCCCTTTGTAGTGGCTGATTAGTTTCTTCCAGGTGGTACTGTACTTCAGAACTTTTTCATTTCCTATTATAATTGTATACAAGAAATGATAGTAAGCATTAATGAATACATCAAAGAGTATCCCATCAAACTAACCTGTGATGACGAGACCATACTTGGAACGTGTGATTCCTACACAGATTCTGTGTGGGTCAGCCACAAACCCCAGGTTCTTCCTGATCCAGTCAATATCAGCTGCTTCACCCTCCTCTCCTGTTATCCTCTTAGATCTCACAGTAGACAATAACACTATCCCATACTCACTACCTATTATCATACAATACACACTAATACTCTCAATACAAAGATTTTGTGTACCTTGACTCTCAGTGATAGTCTTGACTTGCAGTATCTTGTCATTCAACCTTGTCTCCTGTCTTGCCTTCTTATGTTGATCGACTCTGTGTTTTAGTTCTTCGCTGATTGCCTCTTTCTGAGCAGAGTATGGAGTGAGAACAGCTATTTCACTGTTTGGTACTTTGTAATGGTCCACCAGTTTCTCTGCTATGTCAACCTGTTAGTGTTAAGAAGAATAAGGTTATCACTAAAGAAAGGATGTTATATATTATAATAAACTCACGATCATCTTTGCTTCAGTGGTGTTGTATTTTGATTGAGAGTCAACCTTGCTATGACCTCGTGACCCAATGTGTCCTGTCTCTTCCTCTCCCTCTACCTGACAGAAGACAATTGGACAATCCTCTCCTCTCGGCCAGAACCTTCCCAGGTTTAGACCACTGCGTCTCCGTTTGACTGAGTTAGGTGTCTGCAACTTTCCATCATAGAATGCCCGTGAGGGAAACTCACATATCGCTGGATGCTATAATGAAACATTTACTGTGTGGTCAAGTTATGGATAGCACAATCCACTTACCATTCTGTATTGTGTCAGAAGGACATGAATTGGTTGACGCTTGTTGTTATATCTCTCAAAGAGAGAAGTGCTGAGACCCATTTTCTCTGCGTTGTTTGATTGAATGACAGGTTGTAGCTGTTGGTGGTCTCCAATTAGAACCACATGTTGGGCCCTGCGGATGGGTACCATACACTCTGGTTCAGTGGCCATGGCACACTCGTCAATGATGCAGTACTTTGGTTCTACTGTGTTTGTTATTCTGTGACTGGCTGCTTCATTACATGTACACAGAATGATATTTACTCCTTGTTTCAGTATCGTCTCCTCAGCTTCTGATATCATCTTTCCATACTCTGCAATGCTATCAAAGCTAGGGATTTTCCCAGCTTGGTGGAGTAATGCAAATCTTCGCTCGTAATTCTCAATTTCAGGATTCTCCTTCCTTACCATGTAGTGCAGAGAAAATGGCTGGTGACGCTTTTCACATTTGGCACTGGGAGTGATGTGGACAAAAGCATCACTGTCTAGCTCCGGACCACGGAAATCAGACTTCTCAACTCCTTTACTAAATACCCGAATAACGTTGACTTTGCATGCTGTTAGCGCCGAGTGGTTTAGTAGTTCAAGGAATATATCTGTTATAATTGTTCAAGGATTAAGGTAGAACAAGGCTTGTAGTTTATAACTTACCAAGAACAACATTGACCGACTGCTGTGATGGTCCACAGTACATGACACACAGGGACTCCTTTCTCTTCATGGTTGGCTGTTCTTTACACAGCCTCATAGCCAGAGCATAGGCAATGTGAGCACCAGTCACACTCTTCCCTGTACCTGTTATAAAATAGCATGCTACATAGATTAGTCCATTATTGCTGAATAAGGTTTACCAGGTGGTCCTTGTATCATAGTAAACTTGTTATTCCAGGCCAGTTCAATGGCTTCTTTCTGAAAGTCATTGAGGCTTCTCTTGTCTTTCATTGGCCAGTAGGATGTAGCAACGTTCAACTCCTCTGGCACCAAAACAGAATCCATTTTGTCGGCACCTAATCTTGACTCTGTGGAAATTATTATCCTAATTTCATAGTAAAAGTGTTGACAGTGTATGTACCTGAGGATTTTAGATCTCCCACTGCTATACTTTTGGCAAGCTCTGTTGCACGAGAGATCCCATTGAGTGATCGGTATATTCTCCTGTGTAACAGAGAATGAAATGATACCTATAATTGTAGGCAACGTCATACTACTACAAAGATTTAGACAACTGTAAGCATTGCAACACTATTAGGCACCATTTTATCTAGGCAATGGAGAAAAAAGTTATATAGGGTACTATGTGTACAAACCTCTGAGGTAAGGATGAGTGAATCAGTTGAATCTCATACACTGCAGTCTGGCT
>JAODVQ020277327.1:0-12721 GCA_025400075.2 Phenganax stokvisi
TCCAATGGTCAAAACCGACAACAGTTGCGCCGCAGTTAACGCCAGAGCTGGCGTCTTGTTGTAAAAGAAAAGATAAATTTTCCAAAGTTGACGTAACTTGCAGCATTGTTGTTGTATTCTATAATTCCCTTCTCGAAAAAATATATAGTTTACAAACAACAGTGAACTCTAAGTAAACTGGAACGATAACTCCACCAGGAAGTCCCTGCGATTAGCTAAAGCAAATATGGCGGCATTGTCAAATGAAAACGGTTTGAATATACGCTGAAAATAGTAGAAAAAGACATGTCTTCTTATGCAAGATTTTTAATTTTTAAAGGACTACGATTTTTCTAAATAAATCATGCTTCAAAGCCTTTGAACTCGTTTTATAAAATCTCAAAACTCAGTTAAACAAAAATTTTCGCGTGGTTTTTTAATGTTTTTCGACTTGTACGTGTGATATTTCGGTCAGCCATTTTTAATTGTAAACACATCTTTTTAAAGCTCTTTATCCAAGTTTGATGTTGAACAAAATTCGAATGTGTTCAAAAAGGAAGAAATGGCGAAAGTTATCGAATTTTAAACTATAGTTTCCGGCGCCATTTTTGAAAAAGGGACTGAGGCAACCAGCAAATCATCTTTCAAGTTGGCTTCAAACATGTCGACGAAGTTAGCGTTCCAGATTATAAGTAGTTCACTGGTAGATAATGACTGCGGTGCTCATTTGAGGGCAGCGCTTCTTTATTCCATTTTACTTGCAAATGCAGCGCTAAAACCGGGTAAATACGGTACTCTAACTTTCCTCATGAGCTTGGTCCAGCCCCAGCGATTTTCTGCAACGGTGAGTAGCATTACTAGATGGCGAAACAGTAGACGCCTTTAAAGAACATTCAGTGTTGAGAGGAGTCCAATTAAAACTAAAATCTCCTAAGCTCGATTTCATAGGAGTAGTTAATACTCCAGAATCACAATCATTTTGAGTTGAAGAAGTGAGACTGTTGTAAAAATACAGTGGGGAACGAAATGGGGAAATCCTCGGACTACCAAAACTATGTTGAAGGAACTCAAAGGAACGGTTGAGAGCTGGCGGTGAAGATGAACTAAACAGGTTGGAAAGATCATCAATACGTTTACTTGGAGAGCATGGCGTATGGCTGCCAGAATTGATAGCAGCTAAGGTTGAGTGGATACTGTTCTTAAGTGGAGTTGAGTGAACATTATTGGAAAATGAGGTCGATTGTACAGTCTTTGTAAAAGGAATCGGTCCCACTGATGTACATAACTGTACACTGTTATCACATGAGGTTGTTTGTACACTTTTGGTAACTGAGGTATCAGTTACTGCTTGTTGGGATGTATTTGGTGATTTTTGAACCACTTTTTTCTTCCGTCGTAATATATTCGGAACGCGTCGTCGGACTGACGGAGTTTCTGTGGAACGCCGACGAGCAGATCTACGCCTTGACTTTCGACTTTGATCTGATAAACACTTGGAAGCTTTTACAGGAGTTACTACAGAAGAAGCGCGATTTTCACAAATTTCAGGTTTATCATTACTTTTAACAGCAATCAGATCACTTTGCGGTACAAATTCTGCAGACGACGTGGTCCATTTTGACGTATTAGGTAAAACAATTGGTTGAGCTAAGTCTGCTTCATCACTACAAGCAACAGGAGTTTGAACTAAAGGATAATGATTTTCTTGTAGATCTTTCACAGGTATTGGTTTTTGCACATTTTGAGCCAGATTCTTTACATTTTGAACTGAATTTTGCACAATTTGAGCGGAAACTGAATTTCGTATATCATGAATCGGATTTACAATACTTTGAGTTGCTGTGTTCACATTCATAGTTGGATTTTTGATTGATATTTGCAGATTTTGAGCTTGATTCTCGTTCGAGTTGGGTGGTACAAATACGATAGGAAGTTTATAATCGACAAATGGGATATATTGTAATGGCCCTGTACCAAAAGATGGCTTGGGTGCAATAGGCCGGAGTTTTCGATTGGGATCATGTGGTAACAATGCTATTGGTGGTTGTAGAGTATTTCCAGGAGGTTTCAAAAAATCTCGAAACATGTTTTCTTTGCCCTCGGATGAAATACGCCAATAGCTTCCTTTGCCGCATAAAAAGTTAGTGCGTTGCTCTTTGATAAAGAACTTGTGCAGAGATAAGTTGTGACGAATGGAATTCTATGATAGAGAAAATACAATGCACTTCAATAAAATTTATGGTAATAATAATAATAATAATAATAATAATAACAATAATAATAACAATAATAATAATAGTAATAATAATAATAATAGTCTTTATTTATAATAATCAGAACACCCGTCCAATTTTACATGAAACTTTAAAATATAATTACAATTTAAATATTGGTTAGAAATAAGATAGAGTTAAAATTCGAAAGTGAGAGAGAATGTGTACAAAATGGAATATATACATATACAAAATAGAAACCTTATAGACAAAATTTCAAAAAAATTTGAACTGGGAAAACCTTTTACCACCGCCTGAAATCTTGAGCGTCCTGAATTTACTAAAAGTGCCCAATTGGATGCGAAGTGTTGTAAAATAAGGAAAATACAGCCCTGCAAATTTGGCAAATTTTGTATATTTTTCAATTACGCGCGGGAAATGGATACCCATTTTCTCGAACGGGGTATTAATTTTCCGCGCGTAATAGAAATTAAACTATACAAAATTTTCCAACTTTCCACAGCTATATTTTCCTTATTTTACAACACTAGGCATCCAAACTTGGCTGTTTTACGAAATTCAGGATGCTCTTTCAGGCTGTGGTAAAAGATTTTCCCAGTTCAAAATTTTTTGATATTTTGTCTACAAGGTTAACGGTCCATTAGTGGAATGGAACGAGAAAATCCATTGATTGCAACCCCAGCATGAAATTTCTGGGGGTGTCACACCCCTCCACGGGCCAGTACTTAACGAATCTAGCAGCTTTCGAAAATCACAAGACCGTAAATGCTCGTACAGTAAATGCAAAATTTTTATGATTCTTTGCTTATTAAATTTTTCTGATTTCTTATTAAACTTTAGACTAAAAGTTCACCCCAACAATTTTTTATTGCTCAAAATTAAAGCTAGCGAATTAACAGAAACTGTTTCCTTGAGCTATAGAGTCACGCGATATATAGCTAGTGTCAATTATATGCGTGGTGTAGCCTATCAAGTTAAGCGCCGCACCATAGTTGCAAAGGTGCGTCGCTAAATCGGGAGCGCGGCGCTTATTAAACTTTTCTCATCTTGAGTGCGGCGCTTACACTGTGGGAACGGCGCTAATACGAGCATTTACGGTATCTTTGTCCGATCGTGGTATAAGCAACCCAGGAATCAGTTTGTTAATACCTTAAATTAACCATATATTATATACATTCCTTAATTCACAGCTGACAGTAAGGTTTGTCTCGATTGCCCCCCACAGCTGCCGACTTGCGTGAGACGAAAGCCCATTTGGTACTAGGTGGAATTTCTGCACGAAAAATAAATTTAGAAATGTGACTGGTTTACTAAAGACTTTTTCGAGGCGAAATATATTGAGCACTGCCAATCACTTTGGTAGATTCATTTCCTGCACAGAACTTCCACCTAGAGGAAAACTAACAAATATGTCAAAAGGTAAGTTGATTTTCTGGGCGACCTATGATCATTATAGACAAAATGCATGGAAATTCCAGAAGGTGCAATGGCTTTTCTAGTTCTAAATTAAGGCCTTTTTATATTCATATATATGGGAGGGCCATACAAGGTCCCTAACCCCCTATATGTTGTCCCCCCCTGCAGTGAAGAGTAATTTGCCCCCTTAGTAAAAAACTCTTCAGTAAAAAAATGAGCAAGAATCATGCTAAATATAGCAAAGAATTAATTCTGAGAAGCTCAAAAATTCAAAAAATTTTCTGGGAGGGGGCATATCCAGCTCCGGTTTACACTGTCAAAGTTTCTGTGATCAAAGTGGAAGTTTCGAATCTAGGTTAATTGCAAGCGTTCGAGAATTTAATTGCTAAAAATATTTAAGGGAACTAATACAGTGCTCAACACTGAACTACTTCAATCTGATATGCCTTCCGAATTTTTCAGAACATAAGAACTTCCCTGGGAAAAATTCCTACTTTGATCACAGAAACTTTGATAGCATAAACCAGCCTTAAATACCCTTTTCATGTATTGAGTCCCCCTTTCGTGATTGCCTCCTTCACTGACAAATCCTTAATAAAGGCCCCGTTCTAAATGTATAATGTTTACTTACTTTCCAGCCTTTCTTTGCATATTGAAAATATGGAAAATTGCTTTCAATCCAAGTATAGATGCCTTGTAATGTCATTCGTTTATCTTTTGTGCTGTTTATAGCAAGCACAATCAATGTAGCATAAGAATAGTGAGGTTTCTTATATGGATTACTGTTCTCTTTGAGATCATGATTAACAGGACCAGAATTTGTGACGTCAGACTTTTGTTTTTCATCTTTTGCTTCCAAAATTTTATTTGATTCAAGTTGACATAACCATTGAATGCTAGTTAGACTCTCATCCAGCAACTCATTTGGCATTTCCTATAGAATATTACAAAATCTCTGAGTGATCACTTCACTATGGCCATAAAACAGGGCTTCAACATTTAGCACAAGTGCCTATATAACTAATATGACAGGATCAGAAATAATGCTTTGCAAGTGGCAAGTTGTGAGCCGACTTTGAATATTGTACAATCCTGCGAACCAATTGTACCAATTTGCCAAGCTATAGTGCACAGCACACAATGCCATTTTATGATGTTTTATACCTGAGCATAATAAATAATTTCCCAGGTAGAAATCTTACTTTTAAAAGATCTTACAAGATCTTGAATTATCTTATAAGATCTTATAAAATCTCACAAGATTATTCTAATAGCTTGTTTGCAATCACGTGATTTTTTAACCAAATGACGGGCAAGTCAACAATTTTGTTGACGATTTTTCCCACTTGAGTGGCATGTACTGCAATGAATTAGAAAGCGATCAAACCTTTATGCCTTAAAATTTCGTTGAAGTGAACTAAAAAGTACTTGACGGCCATTTTTGACATACTTGCCCATCATCTAAAATCTCAATCACATGATTGAAAACAAGCCATAAGATCTAACACTTAAAATCTTAGTAAGATCTTATTTAGGATCCTAAGAAAGATTTCTACCACGGTTGAAATATTCTAAACAATGTATGCAGTGAGCTATAATGTTTTATGACATTTATACCTCCTTAGTATGTTGTTGAACCAAGTTTAGAGAGCTTGCATGCGGTAACTATCCACCTGCTTTGTGTGTAATGAAGGCTAAGCCAAAGACTTAGCCAACATTTAAAGGTGAAATTGGTAAAAGGTGTTAGTGAAAATGGCAAAAAAGTTGAAATGTTCTGTTTAATTGTGACGAATCTTCAACCAGAATCAATTCAATCACTGGGTTTTCAAGGGTAGAGGGCTAAAATGTGCATTAAATAGCAAGATTTGAAAAAAAAAGTTGGAAGGCTGAACTTTTCTTGACAATAATTTGGACCCTGAATGAGGTAGTGTGTTGCATTCTCAGGCTGCTCATTACGAAAAGACTTCATCAACTACTCTGCTGAAAGTTGTAGGTTTTTACCGGGTATTCTGGCAGGGACCTCATTTTGATAAAATGAAAGCAACTTAGAGTCGATTTTCCACTCCAGCATTTAACATCACAGGGTTCGAAATAACGATTCATGATTCGTGAATCACGAATCAATTAAATCACGATCTTCACGTACAGAGTTTTGAGAAATTTGTGAAAATCACAAATCACCAACTTGTTAACAGTCATTCACAGCACAAGAATTTGTTAATCTGCATAAATGGACAAATTTTGGCTGTGCAGCAAACAGTGATATAATTCAACAAAGTGATCTGCATTCTGCTAACATTTCAAGTTCGCGGCATTGGCATTATCAGAATACGATTTCGGGTGTTTAGCACGACAAATTTTTCGCAAGTTTATCTTATAGTATACTATGTGGATTCCCTTTATTTCTTTGCAAATATGTATATTTTAGAGTTATGCTCAGTTTTTCATGGGTTGAAGGTGACATTGAAATCGTCAGATAGACATCGTAAATATTGTAAATGTGACACGTTTTTAACCGTTGATTTGCTAGCGTTGGACCATAATTTCAACTGGTGAAGATTTACAAGCGTTTCCGGCTAATTTCAGGAGAAAAAAATCACAAACCATTTTTTCAGATTTATTTCGAACCCTGCATCAATTTTCCTCTCATGAAAAATCAAAGATATCACTTTTAGTATTAATTATGTTACTTTCACTGGCCAATAGAATAATTAAGGATTTTTCCCCAGCAGCAAGCAGAATGCTAGAGTGAAAATCTGGCTTAAGTCAAAACTGAAGATCTTTTGCTTCTCTTTTCATTTGAGCACATTAGCACCTTCTAAAATGTTGAATCTTGAATTGTTACTCATTTTATCAAAATAGGGTGGAAAAATGCGTGATTTGCCACCTATTTGCGCTGAAATGAAACCCTCGTACTCTTGCCAACCAAATTATAGGTAATTAAAACCCAGCTCTTCTAAAATATTGAATATTTGTACACTATACCAATATACCTCAGTTGCATGCAAACTAATTCGACTAAACACAGTTCTTTAAATACAATTTTGAATCACACAAAAATTGCCAGATATTCTTTGGTTTTTCAAGATTTTCAGCAATCAATCACCCCTTTTAAATGGTCGATAGTTATCCGATAAATTTAAGTAAATAGTTGAGAAAATATAATGATACAAATGTAGTGAAACACTTCGGCAATATATTCACGGCGCAAAGCAACAAAACGCTGTAAACTAACCTCTTCATTCATTTTTCAATATCCTTGAATTATTTTAGCCAGGCATTGAGTTGAGAAGGAGATATATTCGAAATAGAAACTACGTTTAAAAAATGCAATTTCTAGACATGTTGCTGCTTTTTTAAATGTTGTAAATTTAAAATGACAAAACTAACCAATCAGCTTTCAGTATTCAACATCTTCTTCAAATGTGCGTCCACTTTTGAAGCAACTCTTCACTTACTGAATTTTCTTTGCTAAATTGTGGAAGGGTAAGGGTTTTTGTAACGTTTTTATGTGCTGGTGAAACACTGCCCGGGCTGGCCCAGCTGTCTTTCAGTGCAATGTGCTTTTTAACTACTTATAAAGTTATAATTATTTTACAATAATTACCTTTAATTTTAATTAATTACTTATAATATTTATTTCGCTTTTGAAATTAGTCAAGAGGACGTTTTATCTCTCAAATCAATCTGTTCTTTCCTTTGCTGTGATTTAAAAATTCCATATGAGGTCTATACTGTGGTCAGTGTGGTTTGTCAAAACGTTCCTAGGCTTTCGTTGTGAACAACATAAGATACATCTTATTTACGCTCAACCAATAAATTTTTTACAAATATTATTGTAATCCTTCGTTGTTTTTCATTTTTTGCAGTGATGTTTGCGCATTGTTTGTTTTGATTTATGTCAATACTTTATGTTACAAATACCAAACATTCGACAGAACGTCCAAAAATAACAAAACAAACAGACAATGTATTACATTTTGAATATCCGAAAATGAATCGCTTTTGTTGTTTTCAATGTTTTGTGTATCAGGTTTTCATATTTCTTGGTATTGCACTTCAAACCAACATTGCTTTGAAAGCATTATCAATGGGAATGGCGTCGTTGAATAACAGTGAAAACAAAGATGGATTCAAGAACAACAAATCTGGTGAGTTAATTGGCGTTTCTGTCATTGGAATTGTTACAGCATGTAGTATATAGAGTTGTTTTTTTTAAAAACCAGGGATGTGCCAACTTTCTACTACCAAGTTTATGGTGCCCCTATTCACTATTAACGCATTATCTGGCTAGTGTTTCCTGCTTACTAGTAAAATTGTTGAGCATAAGGCAGAATCAGATAGCTACTGTAGATAAGCCCGGGTTTCCATAGAACAGTTTCAAACCAATTATTAGCAAAACTTTTATCGGTGGAGAATGGACATGTTTTCCATAACCTGCTAAAATGAAGTTTATAGCTGTTGAATCATGTCGCCTCTTTTTTACAGCAGTTGCAAACATATGGAAAACGAACTTATACAGCCTGGTTTTGGATCCATTTGTTTGTAACTCTCATCCAACAACTAATTGGTGTGGTCTTTGCTTTAAAGCAATCTACACGCATAAAAATCATCATGTTGCAATGTAGCAATTAATGTTGGGCTGGGCCTGTGCGGACATTGTTCACAGTTGTTAACAATATTGTTCAGCATTGTTACACCTGATTAAAAGGGAACAATATTGTTCAATATTGTTGACAACTGTAAACGATAGGTGCAGCACAACATTGTTGCATTCTGTTTTATGGCAAGGCTCATAATTTTTAGCTGTATAGTTTCCAACAGTTGTCCATCTTCTTCGATCCCTTGGATCAAAACAACTGTGCTAATGCCGTCTAAAACAAAATGGGATTTACTTATCAAGAGATCTTTGAGTTAAACGAATTTGAGACCTTTACACGACTTAAAATGCAACAAATTTCTTCTAAATTTTTGCAAACTCGTAGAAGTGCATAGTAGCCTCCCTATTATCTAACCAGTAAGGAGCCACCTTATACGATTACCTAGCTTTTTGTACAAGATCAGGTCCTCATGTACTTATATTTTAAGTATCAAGTTGTTCCTAATTTTACAGGTACATAGTCTGTGGCTCAGAAGCAAAACTGAGAGCAGCCATTTTTACAAAGGCAAATTAAGCCAAAGTTTTTTTGTTTTGAAAATTCAACTGAGTTGTTATTCCCTTCTAGATATCATTCATATTGGTGATGATCCTAAAGTGATAACATTGAAACAGCCGACTATCCTTTCATATAATGTTACAGATAACTCCTATTTTCTTGTGATCCAAGCACATACCCAATATCAGAATTTATCACTCGCAAGTCGCTATGGCACGGATTTAAACATCAATTCTGACACAGCAATTCTGAAAATTGTTTCATACCCATGGTTTCATGTACATCCTTATGATAAAATATCTACACTAGATTATGTCATAACACCTCCAAATGAGGTTGCGGTTCGGTCGCTACTGGCTGTTGTTAGAAGCTATGGAAAAGGTAATCAAATCTGATACATGTATTAGGATAATGAATAGTACCGTAGGCATAAGTTTTTAATCAGAAATACCTTAGAAGTTGAAGAGAATGATAATTTATTTAAATAAAATTGATTGAAAACCACAAGCCAGGCTCTCTGTAATGTAGGAATTTGTAAGTGTGATGTTTGTGATAGCACAAACGTTGCCTGATAAAGAAATTACGATGCAATTTCTCTTGCAGTTCTTAATGCAATTCTACTCTTGAGTGATATGAAATTGAGAAACACAAGCCGGCCTTCATTGCACTTTGCAAACTTGTGTTTTTTTTAACTTATCAAGCTTTTTTTGATAATTGATATCACTCAAGAGTAGAATCGCTTGGCAACTTGCAACAAAAATTGCATTGTGTGTCGTATTTTGAAGCTTCTGATGTTCCATTGGCTGCCCTCTTAGAATAAAATATATATTTAAGCTAATTGGTTGGATCTCGTGTGATGCATTAAGGATCCTGCAAGATCCTGAATAGGATCCTGTAGGATCTTATAGACAACTACAGGTCCTCAATAGGATTCTATAGGATCCTGGTATCTGTGTTGTAGGATCCTAATAGAATCCTTTGCGATAATAAATATACATGGTGTATACCTCAAATGACTACTGATGTAATTGGTAGGATCTCGCATGTTGCATTAAAGGATCCTGCAAGATCCTGAATAGGATCCTGTAAGATCTTATAGACTCCTACAAGTCCTCAATAGGATTCTATAGAATCCTGGTATTTGTGTTGTAGGATCCTACTAGGATCCTAGTAGAATCCTAGCAGGATCCTCAAAGGTTCCTATCTCAGAATTTCTACCCAGGACACCATGATTATTAAACACAGCAATTTTCTGTGATTTTTCAGCTCCAATACCTGGTGGATGTTGTCTTACCTGTAGCTTAGAAATGGATCCTAATTTGGTCATTACCAGTAAACAATACTACAAGACTATCCTGTCCTTTTCACTTGCCAATGTTTACAATTATAAAAGTTCAGATTGTAGTGGTGCACCTGGAGTTGATCCAAAACACTATCGCTTGCACTATGATATCTATCAGTATTTTCTTGAAGAGGGAAGCTTTGGTAATGATGAACTATTCGATGGCATCTCAAAAATGTTGACACCTTCTCAAGTAAAAGAAAATGGAAGAAAGGTAAACTAAAGTGATAATAAACAATTATTGGATGAGGTTTTTGTTATATGCAGAATTATCAAGGTCAAGGTATGTGTTATCAGCCGAGCTTTAGGCGAGGCTGATAGTTACACTTACCGAGACCTTGATAATTCGGCATATCACAAAAACCGAATTCAATAATTGTTTTATTATACATTGCCAGAAAAAAAGATGCGTAATGTATTTTTTATTATTTCTTGTTTTGAATTTTCAACTGTTTTCTCATAAAAACAATCCGCAGTATTGCCAATGGCGGACCACCTACAGATAATTGAATTATCTGCAGGTTACAAGATTGCTAGAATTAATAGTAGGCAATTAACCAATCAAAATGTGTGTTTTTACTGCAATGTATAATAATGAGTGTAGACCACTTCAATTCTTACCGGTGAAGCCTGTTTTCCACTATCTAGATGGAATTCTTTGTGCAAAAAATAAATCTACCATTTAATTGTTTGGATAGCAATATCAGGGTTGGTGCAGGTGCTTGAAATCCTTGAAAAGTGCTTAAATTGAAAAATACGTTTCGAGGGCACTTGAAAAGTCTTTGAAAAGCCCAAAGTCAGTGGAAGTGCTTGAAAAGTGCTTGGAAATTTTGCAAAACTATATACATTTTGTAAATAAATATTGCTGTAATGTACCAACGTGAAAGGTGGTTTAATTTGAGCAAGTAATATTGAAAATATTCCAATTCATACTGCCACCATTTTGGTTTGAGTGTGCACAATATTATTGTTGACATGAAATCAATGAGATATTTTTCCGCAATCCATGCAGGTGGAGCATTTGCATGCTCCTTCTTCGTGAAACTTACGTTCGGAAATGACCTTGAAAATTTGGAATTCTGTCCTTGAAAAGTCCTTAAAAAGTCCTTAATTTTGAACAGCTTAAACCTGCACGAACCCTGAATATGTCCCCCCTCCCCTCTGAAGCGATTCTGCATTTATTTTCCCCACGGAAAATTGCGCCTAGTGGAAAACGTGCTTAATTGAGTCCGTGGGGCAACTCACTGATATAACTTTCCGAAAAGTCACAAAAAATGGTGGAGAAAGTCAACAAAAGATCATCAAAATCACAGTTGTTTAAAACTTCAAGAGAAAGAAAACTCGCCAGATATCATGAAAAATGAAAAAACTTGCAAAACTCACCAAAAAATTAAAAGATCAGGGAAAAACGCGAAGTCTAAAGAAATTTGAAAATGATCGCAGAGAGAATCAGCAAAAATGTTGGGAAAAATTAGAAAATTAAAAAAAAATCCAATAATCGCTGAAAAAAATGGCGTAAAATTTTTAACCTCGTACATTTTTTCAGAGTGATGGTTTCTTGATTTAAGCCGGTTTTCCAATAGGCGGAATTTTCCGTGCGGAAGATAAATTTACGAAACTGATTGGCTAGCAATATATTTGGAACCAATCACGTTGCCAGATTTATATTCTGCACGGAAAATTACGCCTAGTGGAAAACAGTCTTTAATCACTGGCTGCCGGCGAGAAATAACTATCCCATCATTCCATCCTATCTTTTGACGCTGTAGATTCTATTTCTTCATTTTTTTCGGCATTGTGTGTATTTTGTGTGACTTTATTTACGTCTATTTTTTGTAGGGTGAGGCGGTTTCTGCAAAAAAACGAAAACCGACCAAAAAAAAACCGAAAAAACCGAGTGAACCGGTTTTTAAAAATATACGTTCGAAAATCGAAACTACGGGTAAAAAGACACAACGCGCTCTGCAGTGCTCACGCGAGACTTTGGTGTCAAAAACAGTTACATTTACTCTGGTTACAGAGCACAGAACATGCAGACCTGTCTTCGCAGTCATCTACCTTCGTTACTAGCGAATCAAAATTCACCATCGTTTGATCCGCTTAATCGCTTATCCGTTCAAGTCTTCAAGCTCGCGCGAAACTCGTTTGTTTCGTTTTTTCTCGTTTTTTTCCCTGTTTTTCCGCTTTTTTTGGTTTTCCAGTTTTTTTTTCAACACTAACATCGAGTATTTCGGTTTTCAAAAAACATTGGTTTTTTTCGGTTTACCGAAAAACCGCCTCACCCTAATTTTTTGTCTATTTTAGGTTCAAGTTTGGAATCCTCGAATTGACCCACCTTCTGTTGTATTTGACACAAAACGTGGTCAAGGAATCATATTTAATATTCTTGTATTTGATCCAATGACAAACGTGGAGTCAGTGTATTCTCCTGTCGTAACATACGGATGTAGTTTCACTGCGAAAGTCGATGGATGTGATTCGCTTGGTAATTTTTATTTTGATTCCAGTATATCTTTAATACTATCTCGAACCCCTGCTATTAGGGCCTGTTCATATGGGCCAAAGTTATCCCGGTTGGCGAAGAAACTTTTCGA
>JAODVQ020277434.1:0-12720 GCA_025400075.2 Phenganax stokvisi
GTAATCTCAACATCGCCGAGCATCGCAGTCTGTCTGCGAGTAATGAAAACCAGCCGCGGGATTAATGAAGCCCATTTATGCAACTGTTGTAGCCTGCTTTCTTCATAAGTTAACGCAGTCGGCGACTTTTTAATCACATCACTTCCGAGCGTTTGCCAAACAACGAGAGGGGTCCGAATATCTCGTAAAACAACGAGAGTTTCCGAATGTGCCTTAAAGTATGAAACTGCACCACTGGACTGCACCATATAGCCTACACGCCACGTTGCTTTAAGACGGCGGGTGGATGAATTGAGTTCAAATAAATTAGCTGCTCTTATTGGAAAGAAGCATGAAACTAAAGTGTATTAAACCATATGTAATCAAGAAGTAAAGTCATATCAGTTGCGAACCTCACGCTTCTTGATAGATGTATTATTTGCAAATCATGTCTAACTGTAGGAATAAATAAAAATGCAATTATAGTATAGGCATGGCTGCTTTTTATTATATTTAAAATATCACTAATCCTGAAAGAAAGTCATTAAGCTTTGTGACAACCTTTGTGAAGTTTATCAGGAATTGGAGCCTTTGAATTTTGCCGATTTATGGTTTACTTAACTTTAATATATAAAGTGAACAACAAGTTGGATACTTATAAACAATTTGTAAAGCTCATACGACAGGTATTGATGATTTGAAACAAACTAATTTGACAAGCTGGGAAATACATTTGTTTTTGTTCAGAGGAATTTTGACAGGGCATGGCGTTACTTACATTCAAAAAAATTGGAATATCACCAATCCAGGTTAAATACGACGATGTTATTAGTGTTAGGGGTTCACTGATCGCATTGTATTCGAACCACATCGTACTACAAACTTGTGTTTTGCTGACTGTGCATATGATCAATCTTTGCCACGAAGGAGATAAGCGGGACTATACCCCAATCTGGTTTGTTTTTGTAAATGTGTGGTGTTTACAGCCATGGCAATGGAAATTTTTCTAAAATATTGAAGCAATTCGTTTGCTAGTTTGGAGAAATTCTTTTCGTGAATTTCTCAACATTTTCATGAAGTTCCTCGAATATTCATAAGTCCCTTGAAATGCCCTCAAGTTTCTGTGCGATTTGGCGAATAAGATGCTAATTTTTTTCGTAGCCATTCTGATTGGTCAATTGAAACAGGAGGTTAGGAATATTCAACGAGGAACTTCATCAAAATGTTGAGCAATTGATGTAATGAATTGCTCCAAGGTACCAAACGAACCGCTTCAATATTTTAGGAACACTTCCATTGCCACGGCTGTAAAAAAGTTGAATCAAGCGTCTTGCTCATATTCATCCAGTAAATTTCGTGATTCTTAAAAGAAGCGCTTTCTATTTGTCTTGAAAGTTGCTCTTGCTGCCACAACGCAAAAGCCTCCACTACTACCTTGGAACAGTGATGGTATAGCATTGAGTGATAAATATTTGCTGCAGGTTTCCAACCAACAGAGTTTCTCGAACACTTTTTTCTGCTTTGGGCCAACCGAAGCATTCCATATTTACTTAAGGAAGAATGTTGAGACTTGCCAACAAGTCTTCCTCGAAATGGCCCCTTTGTAGGCATTTGAAGAGTTCGATTTTATGCGTATTTCATTGCAGAAATTCTCCACAATTGATATGAGATCAGAAATTGGGCATACTTTTGGTACCCTGAGACACTCCTTACAGTACTTTCTAGATGTGGTTTTGAACCAACCAGCACGTTTTCCTTTCATTTCATGCAGCTCCTTCGAACGTAAGCTTATGTCAATAAATGAAAGACACAGCTTTGGTATTGTCGACCATTCATAGGGCCAACTCCATGCAGAAAAATCTGTTCTTTGCACGAGCCGTCGATCTCCATGATTTCCACTATATAATTGGTTGTTTTGCAGTCCGTCATGATTGATAAATATTGACGATGCATCGTAAATCGATCTTCTGAGAAAACCGCAGGTAGTGGAGATAGCATATTTATAAATACGTGACTTATTCAGCAAGCCTAGCTATGCATAGCGTGTACAGATTAGTGCACAGAGCAAGAGGGAAAGAATCTTCCTACCTGAAGCTCATAAGCGGTTACGCGCAAATGGGCATGTGCTCATGCCACAAAATTGTATTCGACATGTTTCTACAGAAAGTTTGCAATCAGTGTACAACAGAGTCCATAGAGTTTTTTTTTCATCTTTTGGTTCATTTTAGGCAAGCATAATATCGATTCTTCAATAAGCATCGCATCTAAAACGCATCCTTGATCTTTTAAAAGTCGTATCAACAGAACGTATCTTTTGTCAACCACTGCATTTAAAACTTCATCAGGGTCAAAGGAATCTTCGTTCACAAACGTCTCCTTTGTTTCTGTGATCTTTCCATGCACAGCATCCTTTTCAGGTGCTTTTATCCAACCCAAATTATCCACGTAAACATTTGCGAGTTCTTTCTGAAGGTCAGGGAGAATTTCTTTTAAGGCTTTCTGCTTAGCAATTCTTTTTTCATCCTCATCCATTTGCAACGTTTTTAATAGTTCATCATATTCCAGCCGAATTGTCACTTCTGCATTTTCAATCATGGTTGCCGAAAGATCAATCTCTTCCTTCATTTCACCATCATCTTCAAAATTCTTACTGTTTTCATCATATGACAAGCTTGACATTTCTTCATCAAATTCTATCTATCATCAGATTCTACATCATACTCTTCATACAGTGTCAGATTGGTTTTCGTGCCGACTTGGATTATTAGCCTTTTGCTAAACGCTTTCCCACAATATTTGCAAGTTCATTCTTCAGTATTAGCAGTTCATTCTTTTAGCTCATATAAACTGTAAATGACGAGTAGAGGCGGAAATCCTAATTTATGTTCGACAAACACCACTTGATTTTTTAGCTGGGGATGTCTTTCGTCCATGCTTTCTCTAGTTATTCTAAGAATAACTTGAGAAACCGGTTATTGTTTGTCATTATTCTGTGATGCATTTAATCTTTCTTGAGTTAGGTACTGCTGATTATCTTCACGAGAGAGTTGATTAACGCTGCCAAATGATTGGATAATTTTAGCAAACTCTTCCTTTCACACAGAGGACCGTCGTTGCCTTCGCGTCGTGTTTGGAAATAAAGTTTCCTGATTGCAAGCAAATGTGATAATAACCCATAAAATGCAGAAACTTTGAACACCCTCTCCAGGGGTTCTCTTAGGGTTCTTTTTGCAGACGTCAGCTCTGAGCACATACGCTCAACTGCTCATGAGTACATGCTCATCATGTCCAAGTCTAGGTACTAAATGAAGTTGGAATTTTAGTGTAGTTATAGCTGCGTTTTATTACTATATGCCACTCTGATTTAAGATGGGTCATATATCCTCTGTCGGTGTTCTATTGGGGTTCTCTTTGCAGACGTCAGCTCTGAGCACATATATGCATAACCGCTCGTGATCACATGCTGATCACGTCCTACTCCAGGTATTAAACGAAGTTGCAAAGATAAGTAGAGTTATAGCTGCTTTTTATCACTACACAACATTTTATTTAAGATGGGTCAAATATCCTCTCTCGGGGTTCTTCTTTGCAGACGTGAGCTTCGAACACATACGCATAACTGCTCATGAGCATATGCCAATCACGCTCTAAGCATATGATCCATGAACACAGGTCCATTTGCTCAGAACGTGATGATCATGTGCTCATGAGCAGTTTTGCGCATGTGCTCAAATGCTCATAACTCTTTTATTGTTTTGTATCTTTGCGAGAGGGTTGATGAACGCTGGCCAAATAATTGGATAATTTTCTTCTTTCCACACAGAAGACAGTCCTCACGTCTTCGCGGCATGTATGCAAATAAAGTTCTCTGATTTGTAGGCGCATGTACTATAACCCAAAAATGGAGAAACTTTCACGACAACGAATGTATTTCCCAGCTTGTCAAATTCAATTATTTGAAATCATCAATACATGTCTGAAGAGCTTTGCAAATGGTCTCAGTGTCTAAATTGTAGCTCACTTTACAAACTAAAGCTGAGTAAGCCATAATTCCACCGGAATTCGAAGGCTGTAATTCCTGGTAAACTTCGCAAAGACTGTCACATAACTCAATGACTTTCATTCAGGACTAGTGATGTTCAAGTACAATATAAAAAGCAGCCATAACTCTACTAAATTTGCAACTTCATTTAATACCTAGAGTTGGACATGATGAGCATGTGCTCATGAGCAGTTGTGCTCATCCGCTCGGAACTGACGTCTACAAAGAGAACCCATAGAGAAGACCTTTAAAGTTTCTCTATGTTATGGGTAGGCTATGTTATGGGTTATATTTATTATGGGTTATATTACATGTGTTTGCAAATAATAGAACTTTACTTCAAAACATACCGCGAAAACATAAAGACTGTCCTCTGTGTGAAAGAAGAGTTTGCTAAAATTATCCAATAATGTGCAGCGTTCATCAACTCTGAAGAAAAGATAGACAGCAATACCGTCCTCAAGCAAGATTAAATGCGTTAAAGAAAGATAAACAATAACGGGTTTCTCAAGTTATCCTTAACATAACTACCATAAGAAAGCATGGACGAAAGAGATCCCCAGCCAAAAAAAATCAAGTGGTGTTTATTGAACATAAAATAAGGACTGCCGTCCCTACTTGTTATTTACAGTTTGTTTGAGCTGCAAGAATGGACTGCCGATATTGAAGAATGAATAATAAATATTGTGGGAAAACGTTCAGTAAAGGCTATATCTAAGACAGCATGAAAACAATTATTGTCTGTCAAGAAAATATCACCAATCTGACACTGAGGAGCATGACGTAGAACCTCGTCTTGACATAGAATCTCATAAAGATATATCTAGCTTGTCTTAGGATGAAAACAGTAAGAATTCTGAAGATGATGGTGAAAGGAAGAGATTGACCTTTCGGCAACCATGATTGAAAATGCAAAAGTGACAATTCGGCCGGAGTATGATGAACTGTTAAAAACGTTGCAAACGGACGGAGATGAAGAAAGAATTACAAAGCAGAAAGCCTTAGTAAAAATTCTCCATTAGCTTTAAAACTTGGATAATTTACTTGGATAATTTGGATTGGAATAAAACGCTTAAAAAGGATGATGTGCATAGAAAGATCAAGGAAACAAACGAGACATTTGCGAATGAAGATTCGTTTGATCTAGATGAAGCTTTGTCTGTAGCGGTTCAGAATAGAAAGTGTCTATTAACAAGGATTTGGAAAGATCAAGGGCTCTTTCCAGCTAGCGATGATGATTAGCGAATCAATGTAACGCTCATGTGAAATAAGGCAAAACACCAAACTCTATAGACTCCGCGGTTCCTTAGTTCGCTGACTACAAACATTCTGCATGAACACTTGGGATACAATTTTGTGAGATGAGCGCATGTCGGATCGCGCGCATAACTGCTTATGAGCACAAGCTCATCTGCTCATGTAGGATATTCTTGGCCGTCTCACTTGCTCTGTGCTCTAGTTTGTACACGCCATGCATAGCTACGCTTGCTGAAAGTCATACGTGCGTAATCTCTTTAATATGCTATCAGCACTACATCGTCAATATTTATCAATCATGATGGACTGCAAAACAACCGATATACTGTAGTGGAAATCTTTGAGATGGACGACTAGCACAAAGAACAGACTTTTCTACATGGAGTTGGCCCTATGAAAGGTCGACAAATACCAAAGTTGCGTCTTTCATTTATTGACATAAGCTTGCGTTCGAAGGAGCTGAATGAAATGAAAGGAAAATGTCCTGGTTGGTTGAAAACCATATCTAGAAAGTACTGTAAGGAGTGTCACGGGGCACCAAAAATATACCCAATTTCTGATCTCATATCAATTATGATGAATTTCTACAATGAAATACGCATAAAGTCGAACTCAACAAATTGCCTACAAAGGGGGCCATCTCGAGGACGACTTGTTGGCAAGTCTCAGCATTCTTCCTTAAGTAAATTTGGAATGCTTCGGTTGGCCCAAAGCAGAAAAAAGTGTTCGAGAAACTCTGTTGGTTGGAAACCTGCAGCAAATATTTATCACTCAATGCTATACCATCACTGTTCCAAGGTAGTAGTGGAGGCTTTTGCGTTGTGGCAGCAAGAGCAACTTTCAAGACAAATAGAAAGCGCTTCTTTTAAGAATCACGAAATTTACTGGATGAATATGAGCAAGACGCTTGATTCAACTTTTTTACAGCCGTGGCAATGGAAGTGTTCCTAAAATATTGCAGCAGTTCGTTTGATAACTTGTCAGAATGGCTATGAAAAAAATTAGCATCTGATTGGTCAATTCGCACAGGAATTTTTGGGAACATCTCGAGGAACTTATGCATATTCGAGGAACTTCATCAAAATGTTGAGAAATCCACGTAACGATTTTCTCCAAACTACCAAACGAATTGCTTCAATATTTTAGGAAAATTTCCATTGCCATGGCTGTAAACACCACACATTTACAAAAACAAATCAGATTGGGGTATAGCCCTGCTTACCTCCTTGGCAAAGATAGATACTATGCACAGTCAGCAAAAAACAAGTTTGTTGTACAATGCGGTTCGAATACAATGCGATCAGTGAACCCCTAACACTAATAACACCGTCGTATTTAACCTGGATTGGTGATATTTAAATTTTTCTGAATGTAACGCCACAGCCCAGTCAAAACCCCTCTGAACAAGAACGAATGTATTTCCCAGCTTGTCAAATTAATTTGTTTTAAATCATCAATAGCTTGTTTGCAATCACGTGATTTTTTAACCAAATGACGGGCAAGTCAACAACTTTGTTCACGAATTTTCTCATTTGAGAGGCGTGTACTGCAATGAATTAAAAAGGAATGAAATCTCTATGTGTTGAACTATCATTGAAGTCAACTATAAAGTATTTAACGGCCATTCTTGACATAGTTGTCCGTCATCTAAAATCTCAAAATCACGTGATTGAAAACAAGCCATACATGTCTAAAGAGCTTTACAATTTGTTTCAGAATCCAACTTGTTGCTCACTTTACAAACTAAAGTTAAGTAAGCCATAATTCTCTAACATTCATGGCTGCAATTCCTGGTAAATTTTAGAAAGGTTGTCACATAATTTAATCACTTCCTTTTAGTATTAGTGATATTCAAACATAATAAAGAGCAACCATAACTCCACTTGCAACTTCTTTCAAAGCATATAGGTAGACATGATGAGCGTGTGCTCATAAGCAGTTGTGCGCATGTGCTCGGAGCTGATGTCTGCAAAGAGAACCCCGAGAGAATCCCTGGAGAGGATATTTCACCCATCTTGAATCAAAATTGGCATATAGTAATAAAAAGCAGCTATAACTCTAAAAGAATTCCAACTTCATTTAGTACTTAGAGCTGACGTCAGCAAAGAGAAACCCGAGGGAGCCCCTAGAGAGGACATTTAAAGTTTCTCTGTTTTATGTGTTATATTACATGTGCTTGCAAGTCAGAAAACACTATTTCCAAACATGCCGAAACAAGGGCTAGACATGATTTGCGAATAAAAAATTTATTAACTGCCATGAAGTTTCCCAACCTATATGACTTGTTTTCTTGATAAAATATGGTTTAATACATATTTCATGCTTTTTCCTGATAGTAGCAGCTAATTTATTTGACCCATCAAAATGGCATATCGTAATAAAAAGCAGCTATAACTCTACTAATCTTTGCAACTTCATTTAATACCTAGAGTTGAACATGATGAGCATGTGCTCATGAGCACTTATGCGTATGTGCTCAGAGCTGACGTCTGCAAAGAGAACTCCGATAAAACCCCAAGTGAGGGACAATTAAAGCTTCTCCATTTTATGGGTTATATTACTTGTGCTTGCAAATCAGAGAACATTTTTCCAAACAGGCCGCCAAAAGGGTGGTAGACATGATTTCAGATAACAAATTTACTTAAGAGACATGACGTATCTCAACTTATATGATTTTATTTCTTAATAAAATATGGCTTGATATATTTTTTCATGCTATTTTCCGATAATAACAACTAAGTTACTTGACCCATCTTGAATCAAAATGACGTATATTCTCGTTCTTCTAAGACACATTCGGAAACCTCTCGCAGTTTTACGACATTTCGAACAAACCCCGAAGTGATGTCATTAAAATGTCATCTCCCAGGTGTAACCAAGATTCAGGTCATCCATTTGTGGAAGGATCAAGTCGCGTTGCTGCTGGCAATACGTCAAGAAGAGGAGTAAAAAGAGCTACGCTTGCGAGAAAGAGAAAGCAGAACAGCAGTCGCCATAAAAACGTGAGTAGTTGTTCATAGATTAAATTTGCTGCGCCTTTGCTCAGCAAAAGTTATTATAGCTATTATCCAAGGTAAAACTGCCACGAACATCCAGGCGAAGAGCTGTACACAGTTCAGAGTTAAAAGGCTAGATTAAGGGCTACACCTTTGAACATAACGTATAGTCACTATTGGACGTCTTATGTTATTTACGACTTCTAACGCACAGTCGAAATGCTTCAACGCAAACTCACAGCGCATCACGTAAATGTTGCAAGTAAAGTTTCTAGCCCTTGACGTCATGTATTGACTATAATTAATGTAATGTCAACGTTCCGTTCGTTCAAGGCTTCCCGTTCGCTGGAGCGGCCTAGTCCCAAGAAAATATCGACACATTCTACCAAACATGATAAAAATGATGCTTTTCTTACATATCAGGAAGATAAAAAAGACATTAGAGGGAGTAACAGATCGATAAAGCCTGCATCGGAATCATCCTCTCTCGCATCCTTCCATAGCTCGTCTTCTGAGGAGAAAGAAAACAGTACTCTGGACTTGAGCTCCAATCACTCGGATACAATACTCCTGCAAACTCAGGCTGGGGTCGCTCAAGCACCGGAAAGAATAGAGATCACAGGAGGGAAACGAAAACTCGACGAAACTAATATAACCAGGGTAAGATCGTGAACAAATCGACTTAGGTTTATTTAGATTCGCTGCATATTCTGATGAACTTACTGTAGCTTTTAGTTGCCAGAATGTTACCCCAAGTTTTAGACGTCAAACTTTTTATGCTCCGACCTTAATACAAATCCATTAAACTTCATTCAAGTCTTAAAACCAATATGTGAAAATGGAAGTGAAAGCAGCACGCAGAGTTAGCCTGATGGCAGCTTAACAACGTGTCTGCAACCCAGTTTATCCAATCTCTCTTAGTTAGTGGCGAAAGACTGGATACTTGAGCAACTCTCCCCATGCTCTTTTTGCTTTGTGCTCGGGGTTTCCTGCTTAAGTTGGGATGGCTCCGCCTCATTCAGAGTGAATAACACAATGGTCGTTTCTTCTGTAGACTTCAAACTCGGATCATAACAAAAGACAAAGAAGTGCTCGTCTTAGTGGGTGGTTCACTTGTAGCAGTGATTTTAAACAAGTGTAGCCCGATATTTCGTCAGTTTATACTACGGTATGATTTGCACGTGACTGCTCTTTTAATATCAGAGTACACAAATTCCTTGCAATCAGGGTTATAATTGTGAACTTGACAGTTCATGTATGCAATACTTGCTATTTATTCAATAAGCTGTGTACTTTGAGTTCGTATTTCTACTCATAGAGTCACAAGACACCTTGCTGAGAAACTATTACTTCTTGTAAAGATTTTCCATGATTGTTAATTATGAGTAATTATTAGTGATTAAACCGTGCTTTGCTTTCCTCGCCCAGTCGGCTTTCCGTATACTTTCTAAAGTTAGATATCATTTGGCTTACGACGTAGACCTTTGAACCTCTGGTAAAGTGGTTAACCAGAGGTTCAGAGGTCTACGTCGTAGGCTAGTATCCTTCAATCGAATTTAATTCTTTTGACTTTGAGCTGTCAATGGGAGAATAATTATAAAGAACACTTATGTTTATAGAAACTATTTATCTCTCTCGTCATTTGACATTCAAACTATCGCATCTATTTTCTGTGCATCACTTTATTGTCTATCTTAGATCAGGTAGCTTTTTCCATCTTGGTATTGAGCCAAAATTCTTTGTACTGCGGACGTTATGCATTTCCCTATTTTATATACTGCATGTCGTATAATACCAGTTTCGTGCAATTTGTGTGCTAAATACATGAACATTGTACTGGCATTTACGAGTTCAAAAGCAAAGATCACTAAGTAGAATCAAATTTATCCACGGTCTACGCCTATCGGTTCAGCTTTAACTCAAAAGACTCTAGGAGCTGTGCACATTATCAACTACTATACTACATGGCACAGCCAAAAACGCATGGTCGTGTCCTGTCTGATCAAGTGAATTTCTAAAGTATGTAGTACTGTAATACCGCTGAAATCAATAAATATAGCTGTTTTTCTTTAAGGTTTGTTGATTATTTCTGGAGCATTAAAGTAGGAAAGGCATGTGCTTGCTCGTGCACTGATTGGATAACTAAATTCGGAAATTCTTTTTGGAATTTTAATGCAAGCAATCAGAGCAAAGAAACTTGTTGCGTAGCAACACATTCTTCGAATTTCGATCGACAAGTCTTTGAAACTTTTAGTTGCGGTGACGCCACCTCGACTTAGCGAGAAAGTATCATACACACCGAGATCACACATATCTTCGATTTTTCGCCTAAAATTTCGTTTTTCGACTAGGCAACAGCCCAAGCGTTGCTTCTCACGTCTAGTTAAGTCTGAAAATGGCAGTAACCAGCTTTTGACATCAAGTTGCCATCAAAACCTTTTGAAGACTCATTTTGATGCTCTGCCGGCCTACGATTATCTTTACATTTAAGTGGAATCACATTTCGTTCAACCACCAATGCATTATCAGAAAATAGGTAAAATTTAATTGATTTAATGGACACAACTAAACAGATAGTACAGCACTTCAGAAAATAATTGCAATTTTGTGCAATTACTAAGAATGTCTTGTTACATAAACATCTGGTTCTTCAACTAAGCACGCATTGCAGTCAAAAAGGCAGTCTGCCAAAGTACAGCGCGCAGTGCTAAATGTTAAACAGCGTTGTCTGAAGTATGTGATAAAGCCATACACAGCAATTAATATCATTGACACATGCTATATATAAATAAGTATCATTTTATCATTCAAATATTTTCATGATGTACTGTATTTATATGATAATTTGACACCATAAGCAAACTACCACCAACAAGGTCTAGCTTTAGACCATATAGTTGTAAATAGACCTTACATGTTGTTGACACTTCATATATGCCTGTAATTGGTGTGTTTATGCATACAGCTTGAAAAACGTCGGTTGGCCTTGTTGAATTGGGAAATGCCCAAATATGACTCCAGTTAAATGCAAATCTAATGCAGACAAATACTTCACAACCACACAAAAAAGTATTCGCTTCTTTGGAATAAAAAATTTTGCTTCAAAAACATTGCCATGTTGATTTGCCACATTGAAATCTGACAATTCTCTCTCCTAATATCAGATTTGAAATTTGAAGGAGAAGCTTTTCACACAACGCAAGAGTAGCGAAACTAGCAACGGATAAACGCGTGCGATGAAATTTAATGAAAGTTAAAAACAACTGCCATAAAACAATTGTAATATCTAATATATATAGCATAACTTGCTCCCATGGATAGTTTGGCCACTGCATCGTGCCAGCCTTTTTTTTTTTGTATTTTAAGCGAAGGGCAAAGTTACACAAGTGGCTGAGATTTTCAAAACACTTTCAAATTTTAATTTCATTTTGGCAGAAGTCTTTTGAGACAGTGCGACCAGACGTGGAACTTTGATCAGACAGTTGGCTTCCAACAGTCAGTCGCTTACAAGCGGTTTTACATCAAAATCCTTCAACATTATTTGCGTTTGTACAAGCCTTTTCGGCCGAAAATAAAAAAAACACGGAAAAAACAAACGCGAACGGGAGTACCTTGGCGAACTATTTCAACTCTAAACACTTTCAACAACACTAAAACAAAACACGGAAAATTACAGGAAACCCTACCTCTCTTTTGCTCTCGGCTGTTGCTTCTCGGCTTGAACTTGCTTGCTTCAGCTGTAAAAATAGAAACAAAACTTCAATATCAATAAACAAGTCAAAGAGTAACTCTCGCTCGCCTGCGAATTTTCTTTCTCATATGGCAATAAATTTGGTAATAAATTTCTCGTTAAAATGCTTACAGTTATCGCAAATTGAACCTTTGCCCTATTCAGTAACGAAGTGCAAAAGGATTCAAGTGTTGACTACAAATGAGAAGCTCCAGCGAGCGTCAACTCCGTGTCGGTTTCTAAACAAAAGTTCGCCTCGTAAAAGCGACGAAAAAGCTTAAATCTGTACCTGTGAGACTTTATAGATGGCTGCTAAAGTTGTCTTGTGTCTTTACCCTTCAAAAGAAAAAGAAATGTACAACTTTAGCCGACAACGGACGACTTTTTGCAAGCGAGAGCGAGTCACAATTCACGTCAAAATTGCCGAAATTAGACGAAGTTAGTACCCTTTCATCGTTTGACAACGTTCTGGCCTTTTTGTTAACACCTCTTGTCTGTTTTCTTCGATCCTGAAGCTAAGAACAAGAAGAAAGCGAAGGAAGGTTAGCCCAATTCGCTCAAAAAATTTCTAAAAATTTTAAAGAAGACGAAATGGAAGCTTTACAACTAAGAGAAGCTTGTTTGAACATATTTTGAAAACTAACATGCCTTTTTCGACAGTTTTACAGGCAAACTACGTCAAGCGTTCCTCTTTTGGGTTCCTAATTTGATTGCAA
>JAODVQ020277538.1:0-12720 GCA_025400075.2 Phenganax stokvisi
TGTTTTTGAAACATGGAGCATAGATTACCGTAACATGCAGTTACAAGACAAATACATCGGCTTTGAAATCCCAGCATGGAAACTAACAATGCACATGCAATAGAAGTAATTGATTTGCCGCAAATAAAAGCCGATTTTTCACGCCCCGCACTATTTAGTTTTAAGACGCCTATAGAAGTGGAAATTCGCGGTTATGATTTGCCAACATTGACCCAATTGGGGCGTGAAGCCGAGCGAGTGATGAGCGAAATTCCCGGACTTTACGATGTAAAATCGAGCCTTCAGCGCGGCAATCCGGAAGTGCAAATCGTCTATAAGCGCGACTTGTTGGCAAAATACAACTTAAATGTGCGTCAGGTCGCATCGCTGGTGCGCGAAAAAGTACAGGGCAATGTGGTAACGCGATTTCGGGAAGCCGACCGGCGCATTGATGTACTGGTGCGCGTAGATGAAGCCGACCGCGCCGGAGTAACAGAGTTGCGTCGGCTGGTGGTGAACCCGGGGCGACAGCAAGTGCCCATTCGCCTATCTGCGGTAGCCGATATTGAAGTACACGAAGGCCCGAGTGAAATTCGGCGTATAGATCAACAGCGCGCGGTTCTAATTTCGGCCAATGTGAGCGGTATAGATCTGGGAACGATGACCGCTATGATTCAACAGGCGTTGGAAACAATGGAAGTACCTCAGGATGTGTCGATGGTCATTGGCGGACAAAACAAGGAAATGGAGACATCGTTGAACAGTTTGACCTTTGCATTGGGTCTCGCAATTTTTCTCGTGTACATCGTAATGGCCTCCCAATTTGAATCATTCCTCCATCCTTTCGTAATTATGTTTAGCATTCCCCTGGCACTGATTGGCGTAATCGTCATTCTATTTCTCACCGGCATACCTCTTTCGGTCGTGGTCTTTTTGGGCGTTATCATGCTGGCGGGCATTGTCGTGAACAATGCCATCGTACTCGTAGATTATATCAACCACCTGCGGCGCAGTGGTCTGTCCAAATTGGAAGCAATTGTGCAGGCCGGCGAAGTGCGGTTGCGCCCCATTTTGATGACCACATCGACAACCGTTCTGGGATTATTGCCCATGGCACTCGGCCTGGGCGATGGCGCAGAAATCCGCACCCCAATGGCGATCACCGTCGTCGCCGGGCTAATCAGTTCCACCATTTTAACACTGGTAATTATTCCAACGGTATATTCCCTGATGGACCGCGGCGAATGAACAGCCCCAGCCCCCAGTCTCCAACCCTATTTTTTTCCAATTGACTTTTGGCAACTTTCCATTTTCTTAAACACTTGTAGTTTTTTGTGGCAAAGCGAGCAAATATCCGGTAACTTTTTGGGCGTTTTTTCGTCTAACCCTTGTAACAACAATAGTCACCCTATTTGCCGAAACATGGAGAATTGAACGATGCATTGTATTAGATATATCGCAGTATTGGCAATTATCTTTGCCGGTGTGATGAATACAAGTGCTCAGGAAGAGCGAAGGGAAATGCGCCTGACGCTCAATGAGTGTGTGGAAATCTCGCTGACGAGCAGTGCCCAGATCGAGCAATTTAAGTACACAGTTGCGATTGCCGAGACCCAGGTAGATAATGCGCGGAATAGTTTTTTGCCGAACACTTCAAGTGTAACCTGGGGAATAAGCAGAAATGTTCAGGGACCGCGTGAAGGACAAGTTCTGGATCCATCAACAGGTACTCTGGTGCAGTTATTGGGGGAAGATCGCGTTAGTGGTGCACAGAGTTTCAGGATTACTGGATTGACAATGCCTGTTTATGATGGCCGGCTCATCTCCCAGCTATCGAGCGCGAAAAACAGTCTGATGCAAACGCAAATGCAGCAAACTGGCACTCGTCAGACAATCATTTTTCAGACCAAACAGCGCTATTTTCAACTGTTACAAGCTATCAAACTACTGGAAGTCCAGCAAGAGCGCGTGCGAGTATCCGAAGAAAGCCTGCGCAGGGCAGAGACATTGTATGAAATTGGATCCGCGGCCATTTTACAGGTGACGAATGCAAGATCAAGTCTGGCGGGTTTGCGCGCAACCCTGATTCAGCGAGAAAACGATGTGAGCATTGCTCAGTCAAACCTGGCATTTACAATGGGCCTGGGCACAGATGTAGATATTATTCCATCAGAAGAAGAGTTTGAACTTCTGACTCCAAAATATTCTTATACCGATGCACTATCCATCGCCCTTAAAGAACACCCCGACATTCTGGACAGCAAGTACGGTATGATGGCTTCCCGAGACGATTACAATGCAACGAAGAAGAGTTTGTACCATCCCAGAATTACGATGAGCACGAATGCCTATAGCTGGAGCCTTGGTAAGGATGAAGATTTTGGCGGTCCGGAAGACATCTTTCTCAAGAATTATAGCTATGGTATTAGTCTCAACGTGAATATGCCCCTTTTTAACTTTAACACGAGCAATACTTTGAAGCGGTTAAAGCTGCAATATTTGCGGAGTCAGGAACAGTTAGATCAGGCCAAACGACAAAAAGCATTGACCATTCGACAGCGCTATCTCAACCTGGAGCGCTTTCGGCGTCTGATCGAAGCAAATGAAGTAGCCGTGCAAGCGGCTGAAGAAAATTTTAAGTTGGAAGAAGAGCGGTATAATTTTGGTGGAGGAACTTTTCTCGAGCGATTGACTGCTCAGAGCAATTTGTTTAATGCGCGCAATAATCTCGTGCAGTCAAAATACAACTATCTGATCGAAATGTCGAATTTGGAAAACGAAATCGGCACACCTGTTGTCGGAAATCCTGAATAGTACGGAGGCGAGTTTATGGGTATGTTTTATCGAACTGGTATGGGATTGGTTGCGGCTGCTCTGATCTTGAGCATGGCTGTACCTGCCCGGGCTGTGGGTAAGGACTTTTTGATGCGATCAAAATTTCACGGTGCACTCATGTTGGGCCTGGGCGGCGTTCTGGTTAAAGGAGCAGTCGATGCAAAAAAAGAGGCCAATGATGCGTATGATCTTTACAAACAAGCCGGTACCTCTGCATTAGCACGAGAGTTTTACGATAATTCCAAGCGTCACGACACCCGCGCCGCAGTATTGGGTGTGGCCGGTGGTGCAACCATTCTTTTTGCTGTACATTTATTTATCAAAGAAGACGAAAGTGGTTTGCCTCCCCCGAAAATGGATCGAGGCATTGTGAACATCAAAGGTGTGGCATTAGATATAAAAGGCGATGTGTTTCAGAGAAAGATGCAGGTACAGATAAAAAAAGGATTTTGAAGAAACAAAACAAAAAAAGGGTCAATGCTCGCGTGAGTGTTGACCCTTTTTTGCATGGTATTTGTGGAGGGCGTTAGACATGCCATCGGGCAAGACACATACGCGGATTGATCTTTTTTTATTGGTGGTCATCATCGGCATAGGAGCCTGTTTTTGGGGATCCCTCGTCGAATATTTCGGACGCGACGAAATGGTCGAATACGGAACTGTTTTTGTGATTGCCTATTTATTTGGCACGTTTTTACTATCGCCCGATCTGGACTTAAAGGCCAGTGATCCATTGAAGAACTGGGGAATTTTGCGTTTGCTGTGGCGGCCTTATTCCCATATTTTCAAACACAGAGGGCTTTCCCATACGCCGATTGTGGGCACCTTGACCCGCGTGCTTTATATTTTCATAGTTGTGTACGCAATCGCATCTATAGTCAACGCATTCTTTGATCTGGATTGGAAAATGTCGTTTGACGACTTGAAGGACATGGATTTCAAAATCGCAATATGGGCACTTGCGGGGCTGTGTTTGCCCGACCTATTTCACATTTTGGCCGATCACACACTTAAAAACGCCCGTTGACTTCTGGTTTAGTGCCCCTTATATTGCACACCCGCTATGCTAAAAACACTGGGAGGCATGTTGAACTGGCAACGCAAAAATTTTTCTGTGCTGGTCATTCCAGACGATGGCTCGAGAACCCTGAAGTTTAAGCTCAGTTATCACATGATATTGGGGATAGGTCTGGGATCGGCCTTTGCGCTGTGTATGGTACTTCTCGGTCTGTTTTTTTTCTGGAGAGCCACGTATTGGAAACACACCGCACAAATGCTTGAACAGGACAATGAGCGCCTGTATGCCGATGTTACCCGCGTGGATGAATTGGCGCAAGTGGTAACGCGCATGAAGGTCGGAGAGCAAACACTGCGTTCTATATTGTCCAGTCACACCAGCTTGTCGCCAACACCTGTTGAAGCACGGTACCTTGAGGGGGACTATCCAGTTGCAACGCTATTGGAGCAAAACAAGCCGCGTGGTGGTCTGGATATGCACTGGGTTCCCGCAATCTGGCCTGTATCCCCTTCTGCTGGATGGGTATCACGCGTGTTTGAAGCAAGTGACAACTGCGCCACCGGGCTATCTCCGGCGGGCATATTCAAAAATCGTCATTCGGGCATTGATATCGCCGCCAGTGAAGGGACGCCTGTGCAGGCTACAGCCGATGGACAGGTGACATTTGCAGATTTCGATCCCGAGTTGGGGTATATGGTGGTTATTGATCACGGTGGCATTTATACGACACGGTATGGTCACAATCGCACACTGCTGGTCAAAGAAGGAGAGTATGTTGGACGAGGGCAGTACGTTGCACTGGTGGGTACCTCAACGCAAAGCCGTGAGCCTCATTTACACTATGAAATTATCGAAGGGGGGCGGGCATGCAATCCGCTCGATTTCTTACCTCAAAAATAGCGAAGTTAAACAAACAGAACCACGTAGAATCCATCAATACGATTGTAGGCGAGGGGTCGATTGTGGAAGGGCATTTTGAGATCGCCGATAGCATTCGCGTAGATGGAACTTTTCGCGGGAAAATTACGTCTTCTGGTTCTCTGATCGTCAGTGCTCAAGGAGAGATAGATGCCGATTTGATCCGGGTAAAAGATGCGGTTGTTGACGGATGCGTCAAAGGGCCTCTGGATGCCTCGCACTCAGTAAGGCTTGGCCCCAGTGCTGAAGTTGATGGCGACATTACAACTCAGGTGCTGATAGTCGAAAAAGGGGCTGTATTGCGCGGGACCTGTACTGTAGCACCCAATTCTGTAGATATAGAAAAGCAGGAAGAGGAAAAAGAGAAGCAGGAAGAGGTCGCTATAGAAAAGCAAGAAGACGAAGACCTGGAGATAAAAAAGCAAGAAGAGGTCGAGCAGGTAGCAGATTGACCGACACTGCGATAGACAAAAAACGCGCGTTTATGACGCGCGTTTTTTTTATCCGGATAGCGGGGGACTGACCTGCTGATTCTGATAACGACCATTGGGCAAAAGACGCTGTGCATTGTGTTGGCTAAGTTTAACCTCCATTAAAACATCGTTGCCCTTGTAGTCCGTGTGCAAAACTTCGCCAATTCGGTAGAGTTCTGACAGGAGCTTGCCCTCGCGTTGCGGAATCTGAACCACGAGCGTCAAGCGGTCACCCTCAAGATGGTTGTAGATCGCCCACCGCAAGTCTTCGAGTCCATCGCCCGTCTCAGCAGAAAGCCAGACCGCGTCGGGATATGTCGCTTTTAGATATTCGCGTCTGGCCCGATCATCTAACAGATCATTTTTGTTAAACACCAGCATCGTCGGCCTGTCGGCTACGTCGAGTTCGCCAAGTACCTCAATCACCGTGGCGATATGTTCTTCACAAGCTGGATGGCTGACATCAACAACGTGGAGCAAAAGATCGGCTTCAATTGCTTCTTCGAGAGTACTGTGAAAAGAAGCGATCAGATGGTGGGGCAACTTTTTGATAAAACCAACGGTATCGGACAACAGAATATCGCGGTTATAACCAAGAGAGACGCGCCGCGTAGTGGAATCAAGGGTGGCAAAAAGCCGATCCTCAATCAAGACATCGGCGCCAGAAAGAGCACGCATAAGCGTAGATTTGCCCGCATTGGTATAGCCGACAAGTGCCGTGCGAAAAATATCGGTGCGTTGTTTGCGGGCAATCGCGCGTTGTCTGGCAATGCGATCAAGTGCTTGTTTGAGGACGGTAATGCGGCGATTGGTCGCACGTCGATCCACCTCGAGTTGCGTTTCACCTGGACCACGCGTACCCACCCCGCCAGTGCCACCAGTACCGCCAGCCTGTCGCGAAAGATGGGTCCATTGACGGGTCAATCTGGGCAACATATAGATGAGTTGTGCCAACTCGACCTGTGTTTGCGCCTCCCGGGTTCTGGCGCGGCTGGCAAAAATATCCAGAATAAGTCGGCTGCGATCGATAATTTTAACTTCAAGCAGGGTTTCGAGATTGCGGGTTTGTGCTGGCGAAAGGTCTTCGTCAAAAATAACGACTTGTGCATGGTGTTCTGCGACCTGTTCGACGAGTTCTTCGGCCTTGCCGCGACCAATGAGATACGCAGAGTCTCTCTGCCGGCGTTCCTGAAGCACCTGCACGGCAACATCAACACCCGCCGTATCCGCCAAAAGCCCGAGTTCGTCAAGCGTGTCCTGTGCTTCATCGAGTGAGATGCCGGGCAGTGCAAGCCCGACGAGTATGCCCCGCTCAATCGCGTGTTCTTTTGTGAGATCGTACATAGTAATGTTTAAGTAAGTGTGATAGTGTTATTGTAACTCTCATGCATCCATCCGGGTGGATGCACTTTGGAATATCCCATCTAAATCGTCTTAAAATTCGGCCTTATGATAGACGCAATCTCTTCCGCCCGTTCCCATGATACAGTCACCTTCTGCTTCATACCCCCATCTTTTGGCTGTAAGGCAGCGATATGCGGAGGTCCACTCCCCCAGTTGCTCGACTTTCTGCGAGGTACAACATGCATGTGAAAATGCGGCACCTCCTGCAAACTGGCCACGCCGTTATTCTGATAAACAGTAATCCCATCTGGATTGAAAGTTTTAACAAGTGCCTCCGCTGCTATTCGGACCGTCTTCATAATTTCGCCAGCCTCATCATCCGTCAGATCCAATATCGTCGGCGCATGGCGGCGAGGAACAACGAGAAGCTGTCCAATTTCAAACTGCCTGGGATTGAGCAACGCAAGTGTCTTTTCAGCCGAATGGATAACATGCCTGTTTTCACCGCGTCCAGCAACTATTTCACAAAATGGACAGGGATCCCACGTCGGCATCTCAAATGCGGCAACAGTATCACTCATCATAATTTCTCATAAAAAACAATCGTCATCCTATCATTGAGCTCTCGCGTAACGCCAGTTCTCTTATATCCCATTTTCTCATAAAAATAACAATTGCCTTCCTCTTGTAAAATCGTCTCAAGCTCCCAGCGCTCCGCATCAACAACACCCTCAACAAGTGTCATAGCATCCTGACCATACCCCTTCCCCTGATGCTCTGGGACGATAAACATGGGACTAATCCTCGCTCGCCTCATCTCGTCATCGTAGATAATTCTGATTGCTCCGATTTGCACGCCATCGAGTATAATGAAATAGTAAGTCGTATGGGGCTGCTTTAATCTGTCGATAACCCGTTCAACATCTTCATTGGCTGGATTCGTGTCGTAATCCCGATACTTGCGAAGCAGTGGCAGAAACGATTCCACCTGAAGCCGGTGAATAGCTCCCGCATCTCTAATAGATGCTTTCTTTAAACTGATTCGCATAAGTTCACCTATTTTTCCGCGCCTCCCATTCATCACGCAATAACCCGCACCACACCATGTTTTTAAATTCACCTCTCAGATAGATATCCTGGCGCAGGACACCTTCACGGACCATGCCGAGCTTCTCCATTACCCGGAGAGAACCCACATTTCTCTCATCGGCTGTAGCGCGAATGCGATTCAAATCTGGATAGACTGAAAACGATTCGTCGATAACAGCACCCGCAGCTTCCGTAGTCAATCCCTTTCCCCAAAAGCGATGGGCAATGCTATAGCCCATTTCGCCAACGCGATTATCAAAATCAAACCCAATGTTGATTCCACCAATAACAGAGCCAGCGTGTTCAATCGCCCAGGATACGCGTGTTTTGCGATCCTGCAACACTTGACCTGCCACAAATTTTTCGGCATCTGCTCTCGTATAGGGTTGGGGAACCGGGAGAAAGCGCGCCCATTCCGGATCAGATGCGTATGACAAAACATCTTCAACATCCACAAGGCTAAACGCTCTGAGTATCAATTGATCTGTTTTAATGATTTCTCTTAGCATTTTAATGGTTTGGAAAGACTTCCCGTATGTGATAGATAGCGTTTTACCACAGAAATTCTACTAATCTTGTGACACTTTTATCGGCAAAATGGTTTCTATATTGAAAAATATATCTACGATACAACTCAAGCGGACCATGGAGATTTGCGATATCTCTATCCGTCATCCACGTAGCGGGTTGCGCGGAGGCGCGATTGCGTCACAACAAAAACCGCTGTGTTACACAATGTGCAACACAGCGTACTGAACCTGGACAGCTTAATTCAATCTCATTGGACAGTTTGTGAACATGGTCAAATCCCTTTTGCTATACAGATGTCTTTTCGCTGGAACCACAAAAAAAACGAAGGCGCTCTTCCATCGACAAATCTTTAGTTTGCAAATAATGCACTTGGCGAACAAAATGGATCTCCTGCATCACCTCATCATCGGGAAATTCTTCGCAAACTTCTGCCCAAATCTTGGACTTCTCAGCTTTTGTTAACGTTCCCATGACGGCCTCCTATAGTTCCGGCGGGGCAATGATCTCAATTGTACCATATCCTCTTAGTTCATTAATTCGATTGACTTCTCGTCTCGTCTTCACTTTGACCATATGTCTAAAGTTCCAACTACAAAAATACCCAATGTTGTTAGTTACGGCAATAGCCACATGATTGGCATCTGAGGCATATTTCTCAGGAAAAACTCCGTTTCTCATGTACTCTTGGGCCAAAACGTTCGCTTCTTCATCAAATGTTAACTCTTCAAGCCCCTTGACCAAATTTTCCATTTGGACTCGCCTTTCTAAGTTTGGAGTATCTCGAATTTCCTGCAGGACGATACTCGAAACAACACCTTGAAACTCTGACAAGCTATCGTGCCAAAATTGAACAGTAAGTCGCTGGCGTTCAGGGGTCCTGGTATCATAATACACACTTGGAATAGTTGTATCCAGATATACTTTCTCTTTAGTCATTTCCATTTTGATTTTTAACTGACCTCATTCAACCACCTGGAAAAACTCTCGTCATTGGTGTACTCATAGGCAAAACCACCACAACCTCTGAACAACTCAGGCTCCTTGCTGCCATCTTCAATCAAGAGACTATTTCCATAGTGGATATCATCTCCCAGTGCCTTAAATGCGATCGGCCAGAGTACGCGCTTATCGAATTCTCCGTAATCGGAAGAATTGATAATCACGTCAAATTTCTCGTCCAACCTATGCGCCGGAACGACGACATCTGAGAAAATATCCATATTGGCAGTTACAATCGCGGTACGTCTCCCTTGCCTTCTCTGCGCCAGTGCGAAATTCAAAACTGCCTCATTGAAGTCAAGATCTTTACACCCCAATTCCATAGTTTTCAAAACCGCAGAAATATCCATATTCGCGTGATCGGAGACAATGGCCGCAATATCTCTCAGACTCAGGGCATTCGTCATCCACATCCTGCAGATATGCCGATTGGCGAACACATGCTCTTGAATAATCTCATGCCACTCGGGACATTCAGGTGGGGATATCTTGAAATAGAGATCCGAAGACAACGTAAAACCAAAATCGAAAACAACGCACTTGATCTTGCTTAGATCACCAACCATCATTTCCCACACCTTTTGACTGAACTTTTGGAATAGCCTCTAAATAGTGAAGGCATCACTCTACAAATTGGGATTCAATAGCTCTGACAACACCAGGTACGTACTGCTCAAAGCCGTAATTCAGAGCAAAGAAGACAACAAAAAAGAGCTTTCGCTTTGACTCATAATCCACCCGCGTCCAGAAATTCTCCCCCAACGGCAATTGGTAGTATTCAACCATATCCTCGGCAAACTGCTTCCCGAACCTGCGGTAAAACGTTGCAAAATCAACAGCAGGATCGCTGATATTCAAATCGCCGAAATCAATCACCCCAACAATCTTCGAGTGTGCCGTATCAATCAGGACATTATTGGTACCAAAGTCCGAATGAGAAATGACGTTCTGATAGGTGGCAGACGTGACTTTCGGTATTGCTCGTTGGAAGTAGTCTTCGGCTTTCTTCCGAGTATGACTTTGCAGGCGCGGAGACACGGTAGGCCACAATTCTCCCCAGAAATCATTGCCCCCAAATGGAGCAGCCTTGATATGCTGGTTTTCGAATGCTACAGCGTGAAGACAAGACAGAAAATTGCCCAAAGCTCCTGCCGTAGTCTTTCTCTCCCTCTGACCGAGATTCTGAAATATCGTCTCAGAAAACTTGACACCCTCTATCTTTTCATAAGCTATGTAGTTGTTACCCGAGTGCTGTATTTCCGGAATCTGTAAAGGTGAGTCTTTCTGGAAAAGGGGTAGAAAAGCCTGTTCAACAGCAAGCTGAGTATTTGACAGATCTCGAACGAATCGGAATATCCACTTCGCATTTACTTCCAAAACCACATTCGTCCAGCCTTCATCCAGCTGAATAATGGATTCTACAGGCTCAGTTAGCGCATTTCGAACGATTGATTCGTACATCTGCATGCTCTCCACTTATCACGCGGATAGGCCTGAAAGTTAAACTCTCCTCTATTGAGCACCTCATCGAATATGTGAACTTCTGCTCGCCGGCTCAATCCAGTTGGGAAGATGCAAAACCAGATCATTCATTATCCTCTCTGTATTTTCTACATAAATCTGCACATTGCCTTCATAAGCCTCACCGCCTTCAGCCCCCACCAAATCTGTAACCCCGCGTAAAATGAGACATCTGACCTTATTTCGGTTTGCTACCCAGGCAATTGCGCCCGACTCCCAATCCCCTGCTACTGCACCATATTTGGACTTCAAAACCGAAATATCTTCTGCCACCAGATCGCGGTCTGCTGATACCAGAACAGTTCTCAACACGGGATGGGGATATGGCTCACTTAACCACGAAAGATCAATCTCAGTTGTATAATCTCTGATCGCTTCCTCGGCATCCAACATCTGCTCGACAATATCATAGACAACCGTACGCTCAACCAGCACAATCGTATCCTTCTCAAACCCGCTTTCAAATCCACCGCAAGTCCCCAAATTCACCACGAGATTTGGAGACCATCGATCAATAGCATATTGTGCTGATGCAGCCGCCGAAATCTTACCCCATCCTCCGTGAAAAAATATGACTGACTGTTGCCCACCTTTAATGTCAAGGTGCGTCTCAAACCATTGTCCATAAGGAGATACTTGTAGGTCAGCATCGGGAAAAATTCTCCCGATAGAATCCCATTCAATATTGGCTGAAATGATCACAACAACAAACATAGACTAAACTCCTGGGATAGCCTCAAAATATTGAAGAGATCACTCTAAAAATTGGGATTCAATTTTCAGTCTCCAACTTGTTTCCATACCTTGGCTGCATACATTAAGCCTATTTCAGGGCTGCTGAGGATTGGAACTGAAATTTCCGGGCACAAATTTGCGGCTCCCGCCATAGAGGCTTGTGCCAACACAATGACATCTCCTTCAGATGCTTTGTCTTTTATATTTCGGGCTATTTCAGTAAAATATCCTTTGTGGTCTCCCTCCTCAAATCTACTCCAGGCGTTATCACAAAACACCTCAATAAGTTCAACGTGCTTTTGACGCACTTTTGCGGTTTGAAGAATAAGGTCACGAGTTGGAGCGATTGTACTCTCAAGTGCGGCAGCAACAATAATTCGAGAACCTATTTCGACTGCTTTCTCAGCCATAGGTCTATCGATTCGAACAATGACGCCATCTGTTAAATGATTTACTTTTTCCGCACTTGCTCCAATTGTAGAACATGTGCAGAGTATCACAGTTGCGCCTTTTTTTCTTTCGGAGAGGATACAATCCCGAATACGTTCATCCAACTTTTGAGTGATTCCTTTGTCACGAGCCTCTGTCAGAAATTGCTCCTCTATAATATGTCTAACGGGTAATTCTAAAGAAGCTGCCTCTATAAGCCGATTAAAAGTATCGACATGCACTGGTGAAGTGTGAAGAAAAGCCAAATGGGAGTGCATGAAATGACGCCCTTTCTCCGATAGATAGCGTTTTACCACAAAAATTTTACTAATATTGTGACAATCTTAGCGGCAAAATGGTTTCCATATTGCAAAATCGGTTAACAAACGGCATAGGCTGGTTTACTCAGCTAAACCCACGCCAGGCAGGTGCTCTAGATCGGAAACCGCCGTACTCAGGAATTCAGGTGTCCTGGGATGTAGAAGGCGGCCACAGTCCCAGAAAAACCTTATCCCCCGGAGACTCGCGACAATTGACAGGACCTTCTCTTCTACAGGTGATAATTCCATAAGGGGCTTTTCGATGACGGCATTATAGGAAGATCGAAAAGCATCAACATACCCGGGTTCGAAATGCTCTGAACCCGGCTTGACCACATATTCCCCTTCAGCTTGCCGCAGGTCATGGACCGCCGTCCCCCAGCCAGCTGATTGGAAGTCATGGACATTTGAAATACGCAGTGAGTTGCCGTTCTCCACGAGCACGTTGTGGAGTCCTGCTTCGCCCCACAGAAATACGTTGTCGCTATGCACCCTGACTTCGGGCATCGGGTCCGTAGTGACCAATAGC
>JAODVQ020277645.1:0-12718 GCA_025400075.2 Phenganax stokvisi
ATATATATATATATATATATATATATATATATGCCCGCCACTGAAAGTTACCAGAAATGACACAAAGACGATATCGTGAATAAGTGCCAAGCTATGCAGGGAACAATAGATCTTATTTACGTATATCAAGAGTTATCTGCAAGAGTGATGTCCCTCACCAGTTTGACTGAGGCGTGATGCAGCCATTATGGACCAGATTATCGGGTGTCTCTCCCCCGAAGATTTCGCAACCCAGGAAGACGCCATTTCCGGTTCTGAGACACGAAATGACGTAACATAACACGCTATAGCCATTTCTAATGCTTTTGACCAAGCCGAGTAGCCCTAAAATTCAGAAAACAAATAAATGTAGTCCAGTCCCATGGATGAATGACCAACAGTTATGAAATACAGGAAAAACAAAGGAAGCACCTCCTTAGCAAGACGAAGAAGCAAGTGACCGCTGAGCATATATAGTTGAGCCCGGATTTCTGTAATTGCGACATCCCATTCACTGGCTTCACTCAGATCAGACGAACTGCCTAAACCATTGTCCAGATTGATAGCTTGATGCATTAGTTGATCAATTCTAAACATAACAAATGAACTTTAAATAAAAAAGTCAAAATTATATTTTGTTTGCGCTTGTTGTTTCTTCAGCTGTCATTAGCGACGCTACAAGATTGCCCGAAGCAAGCTCGACGAAGCAGCTGTTGAGACAGAAGTTAAAAATTAAATATCATTTTAAAAACTGAAGTACAAGCATTGAATAGAACACTTTTGTTGTTGTAGCAGGTTATACAATGGATCTAGCATACGAGAGCTTTTTCTGTTCGGATTTACAATATAATGAAACATCTGACTGACGTTCTCCAATACAAGGCAAGACGACATTTCTCAAAATCATCATGTCGTTCCCAGCAACTCGTGGGATATAACGAGCGCTAACGGGTGCTATAATTGAACTGAAAATATAGCACTGGCTGATGCCAAAGCGATAATAATAACATTTATACGTTACTGCAGCATCAGAAAATGGCGCTTCGTTCAGTGAACATTATTGTCACGATACAAAACATTTAGAAATGACAGTCACGATCGCGACGTAGAATTCTAAGCTCGCTATTAACAAGGGAAGTTGAATTGCAATTGACCATAAAAATGACGGCCTCTTATTTTGAACCATCCGTGACTTTAGACGTGAAATATAAGACAGCAGTTGAATGAGCGACATTTTAAGAAGGTACATAGTTTTTCAGTATCCACTGTTATCTGAAGTAAAAGAATTTAAAAGTACAATAGTTTCTCACCTTAAAAGAGACCTCGAAGACTTTCTCAAAGTAGAATGCGTAAGATTGAGCTCAACTAGATTGCAATAACTCGTCAATAACACGATATAGATCTCTTGCAAAACACTTTGTCTTGACTTTGCTGAATGGTGCCGCACTGGAACATGAACAATGATCTTTTGTACTTATATTGATGCAACTAACAGAAACAATTTTCTGATTTAATACCTTGCGCTTCTTTTAATTCTAGATATTGCTGAAATAGAGAAAACAGCTATTCTTTATCATATTAATTTATTGAATGTATTTTGTGATGGAAGAAAAGTGTATATACCAACAAAACGTGCTCTCTGCTATATACATGTGATGAAACTAGCTTTCAAAGTTGGAGACTGGCGGCCAAAAGCTCGTTTCATCAAATATAGGCATCAGAGAAATGTATGTAACGTCTCCTGAACTATGGAAAGTCATATAAATAGCAGAGAAAATACTGCATTTCTCTCCTTGCTACAGTTGTTGAGCAAATATTAATGAGACTTTTCATGGATGAATTTAACTAGCTTAATTAGTGATGCACTACCTCAAATACGCTCGTAGTCAAAACGAACCATGACAAATCTTTATGAAATGCTTTTGTTTTGTTTACTGATACACAATGATCATAAGCATCATCTATATTGTCTGCAAAACAAAAACAAATTAACATTTCAATAACTTTGAGATGCATGCCTGCCAGAAAATCAAATTTCGAACCCATTTTGATGTATGTCTCCACCAATTTAGCATGAACGGACTTATCATGTGGTCGTTGAGTCTAAAAGCAAAAAGATAAGTTCACCAAAATTAATACAAGTATAATTATATCTCAAAAAACTCACTAACCCATTGTGGACCGGCACCCCAGCCCACATTCTTCTAATTGACATTTTACCCTGTCCACAGTAAAGGCCATTTTCCACTGCGACCGTTTGGCCCGTCCGGGCGGAGCACATGGTTTTAAGCATGCTCTGCTGTTGTCTGTGGGCGCTTGGTCTCGTGTACACGCCAGGAAAGTTAAGGCCTGTTTTCCCCGAGGCAGGATTTTCCGTGTGGAAAATAAATCTACCAAACTGATTGGCTCCCAAAATATTTCGCCGCAAAGCGAACCAATCACGTTGCTAGATTTAATTTCTGCACGGAGAATTCCGCCTGGTGGAAAACGGGCTTTAAAGGAATTCAACTTTCTCTGCGCGTACGCGAGATCAAGAGCGTCCAATCAACAATGAAGTATGTCTAAAGCTGTGCACTCCGCCTGCGCCGTCAAATGGCCGTCGTGGAAATGTCGCAAAAGCCATGCAATTTTACAAGTCAGCACGAAACTGCTGCTGCCACTGCAGAAATGGGTTAACAGATCGACCTGGCAATTTCCCTAATTACAGTGACCCATGGAGAGGCATTATATCTCAGTCAGGGCCCAAGATTAGCGGTATCCCGATATCCACGGGATACCAGATTTTAATTTTGGTTACTAGATTTTATAGGTTTATTATCCCTAGGGAATTGGAATAATATACTAAAAAATTGAAACAATGACTTGTGAAGTTCGTAGGTGACCGTAACGAACGGTAAGATGTTTTGCAGTACTTCTTTAAACAGTGGGATGCACTGCGACAAGGAGTCCAATATTGTGAATAGTGGGTGCAGTAACTTCCATGTTGAAGCGTTGCAAACTCATCTCGTGAATGAAAGTCACAAACGATGCGCAGAACATCAAAAGGCTCTCAAAGCAACCTCAAGAAATACTCCTGCCGAACGAGCATTGGAAGCAATGAATCAACAAGATTTTGAAAAAATGAGAAAATGATTTAAGTTATCGCGTTCTATCACGAAAAAAGTTGGCCCTTCACCGACTACATATGGAGCGTCGATCTTCACAAAGCAACACATGGAATATCAATCAGTGAAACGTATCGCAATGGCAGCGCATGCATGTCGAACGTTTTTTAGTTACATTATACTTTATTCACGCATCTATTCTGCAGTTCTTCACCTTATTTGGGTTCTGCTTATTTAAATACCTATGGTCCAAATCTGGATAGTAAATATGAAGTAGCGACACCAGATTTTAAGTCCCTAGTATCCACTAGGATATCAGTAAAAAATTCAAATCTTGAGCCCTGTCAGTACACCTTACTTTGTTATAACACTGGACATATTTGCCTGTGAGAATTTACCAATTGTTCTATGGTCAGTATATGTTATTTGCCCGAAGGGGGGTCTGCATTGGAGAATATTTCTGGAGGTCTGAAAAGTGACCCGCATGAGATTGATGGTTAGGGGATGCATCTTAGATCACGCGATATCAAGGGAAATATTTTTCAAATCAAACCGACCTAAATGGTGTATAACTAATTTATTTTTTTCCCAGCAAAGTCGAAAAAATATGCAATAAGAAAATATTAAGTATTCGAATATCTAGAGCGAAATAAGAAACAAGATAGTCAGGGTCAGAATCATCGCTGATGATTACTCTCCACTACTTGGATGTTTGATTTTTGCTTTTTTCCAAGTCTAAAACTTTTTTGTAGGTATTCAGTCCTGTATTTGTTTTGGCATGATACAGATAGTACATACAGACAGACCTCATAATCAGCCAATTACAAGGGTCCATTACAGTTAACAACCTGAGTTATGAAAAATACCATGGATTATTTAAACAACAGTGATCTATTAGTTACCAGTTCTTCCGCAATCAAGTTAATCAGCTCATCATAATCAACAGGTTTCATCAGTTCAATTAAATGCACCTAAAATACACCGCACATACATATGTGACAAAATATTTTGTAGTAGTAACAAAATTAAAAATCGCATGACACCACATTTTAACAACGGTGAATGGTCCTTATAGTTCTGAAAGAACTGTTCAAATAATTTAGTAATACAATAGTAGAAAACTTTGCATTGTTTCTAAATTACTAGAGCAGTTCCTATTCTCTATGGTCGAAATGTTGTTTCATGGGAAATATTATGCAATTGGTCCAAAACTAAAAGAAACAATCTGCATAACAAAAAACTGGGCATTCATCTTTTGAATAAACACCAAGACATATTTCCAAGTAAAATGTACAAACATACTTGCAAATCAAAAATAGCAGGATGTCCTGGTATTTCTTTACTGGCACGATCTGCCCAAACCTAAAAAACAATTTGTACGTAGACTTATAAAAAAATAGAATTTATCTATTCATTAAAAACAAGGAATGCAAAAAAAATGTACTACTTCAAAAAATCATGACAAAATAGAATGTACAGTAATTGTATTAGGTATCAATGTAAATGAATACCTTGGCAATTTTGGGATCAATCTTTAATTCCGTGTAAAGTTTGATAACTACACAAATTAAACATTTCATTATGGTGGTACACTACTAGTAAATGAAATAAATTTTAAAATGATGAATATTTACCAGCAATATGTAGATCTTTGTATGTCTCCTAATATTATTTATAACTATTTATACAAAATCCAACTTGAATATACAGGGTGTATAAAAAAAACGCAATCCAACTTTAAAGCTTAATAACCGAAATAATATAAATTTCCATGTCTTCATTTTGAGTTCATGTTGTGGTACCATCCTTTCTCTACTCATTGAGATTTGAGTCGTTGATTGTGTATTATTTTAAGCCATTTAGAACTGCAAAATAAGCGATTTACTGCAAGCGGTCATTTTCAGATGCCTGAATTCAACGTTTTTAATCCCCATTGGTACATCGTCGTTGCATGCGAATACTTTGTTTGAATGCTTTTGAAGCAGATTTTTTCCATGGAAATCCATAATTTGTAAGAAGAGTTGCACGCGCAATGCACATCGAAGTGATATGTGTGTACTGAGAAATGGTAGCTACGTTGAATGATTGTAATCACATTGAATGAAATTTTTAATTAACTCAAGCTATCTGAAATTTTAAATTGTCCAATTCCACTTACTCAAAGTAACATTACTCAATCAATTCAAGTTCAAATTTAACAAGCAAGCAAGTTTTATAAAACTGAATAGTAGAGCATTCGAACAGTGGAAATATCAGCCTTCGTCAATTCCTCCTCTTTTTGAAATTTTTATTTCAACGTAGGATTGTTTTTTTTATACACGCTGTATAGTGCATTTGACTGCTGCATGGCAAGAGCCTTATTCTGATGAGTAAAACTTAATTAGGAATGTAAAATAATTCTACTGGATATATTGTATGAGAGTGAATGCTTACTTTTGAGAAGAACGTCATATTGATCATTGTTTAATGTAAGTGATCTAACAAAAAAGGACAAAAAAGTTGCACCTTAGGTCAAAAGCCACAAGTTTATTTCTTCATTAATGCTTTATTCACACTACATTTGTAGTCTTAGTCCAACCTTTTATAGGACTCTAAAGCCTTATGATTGTCGTGTGTATCTTCAAGCAGCTCACCAAGGAACTTGTGACCTCTGTAGAAGTAAATTTGAAGTTTAGATTATACCTATGTACCATACCACACAGTCTTAGAAACTTTTTCTATAATAATAAAACAGTATATTGAAAAAAAAATCACACAACTATGAAAACATAAAAGGTTTCTGAATATGCTGCAAAACACTTGTTTCTTTTTTAAAGACAAATCCTACTCTAACATTTAGAGCATATAGAATGAATCCTAAAATAATTTTTAGAAGAACAATACCTGGAGTCATTGCTGTTGGTACTAATGTAAGCCAGGGTATATCTGGACAAAAATTGTATATAATATTAAACTATTCACAACCAAGCAGACAGCTATGCAATTAATTAAAACAACGATAATGGTAAGCAAGTTTAGAGTACAATGAAAATCTCAGACCATATTCCATATTCAACAGTATGCACAATGTATGTCGCACTAGCCAACCTTGAAAATGCCACATGAAAATGCCAAAAAGACCATGTTTTGTCTCAGTGAAATGCAAGTGGCAAGAGTGCAAACAAGCCTTGCAGATCCATTACTTAAATTAATACTATAAGTCACTTTTTGCTATATAAAAAATTATCCAAATATCATGTTCAAATCAGTTGAAATATTAAAATTTTACTTTAGTTGAAATACTGAAAGTTTGTGGTTAAACAAAAATGCATACAATACAACTAATTGGGCATTTTTCCATCAGAGTTGTCCAGGACAGGAACAACTAGCACTAGATGATCAAATACAGGTCACAGTAACATCAAACCTTAGTATGCTCCTGATAGAAATTGAAATCTTATAAACAAAGTTATACTATGAATGCCACTACGTGAAGGTCTTTTACAAACATTTTTCACATGGGACAATTTGGTCAAAGTAGGATGACCGGAAGGTAGAGTTGTCCAAAGGTAAGACTGAAAAATACATTTGTGACCTAACGACCACAAAGATCTTCAGCACAATCTCCCAACATCAGACTAGAAAGTTTGTTGGGTGTATTACACGTCACAGATATCTGACCAACACTTGTGTTTTACCATAGCCTTAAGCTTGCTAATCACTGCCGCACAGCCTTCAAAACCTCTGGTCTGGCCAACACACAAGCTAATCCTCAGGAATGCAAATGTTTATAAACACATTCCCAGCTCCTGCAATATTACTGCTTTTGCTCACACAGGCATACGAGCCGGGTGGACACGGGGGGGCACGTGTCCCCCTAGTTATCAGGCAAACTAGACCTGTCAGGTAAATCGTGAATAGTAGGAATAATTTGAAAAACTAATTTGAAAATTAATACTGTAGATTTATGGATTTTTTCATGGTAAAAGTTTGTACTTCTATGGGTCCATTTGAAAACGATATGGTGCGTTAATCGTATAAAGTCATCTTTATGACCTTTTTTGATTAATTAATTAATTATATTTACTCCTCATAATAAATCGCCTAGCTAGCAACATTAAACATACATGATGCATTCACACCATTGAACTAAAAATACATGGAATGCTACTTCTATAATACTGTCTACTAATCAATTGAAGCCAAATTTGACACCCAGACACACGTGTTAAAGTTTCGTGATTTTCTCGCGAGAACACAGACTTCACTCCTAATTGTCCGTTTTTGCCAAAAAAGAAGCTATTGTTTGGGTAGCTCATTCATAAAATTAGAAAAAAAATGCATCTGTTTTCTTCTCTGTGTTCTTTTTCTTACTTTCTGCAAAAATGCTTAGTAGCTTAGCAAAAGTTGTTTTTTTGGCAAAGTTTGACTTATTTCCCGTGTTCATTTGTTTAGTTTTTATTGGCCACGTTTTCGTAGCATGGAAAGACAACTTTTGGCTTTGATTTTTGGCTGCAGGTAGCGTTCCATGTATTTTTAGTTCAATGGTTCACACCAGCATCACTGTCATCATATTTGCTTCGGGCCTCAAACTACATTCCCCAAATTAAATTCCTATTGCATCTGAAAGCTTTGACATCGATCATTCATTTGTAGTTAACCAAGAGGACTTGTGACAAATGTTTTTACTCATATTAGATTAAAGCTGATCAATTTTACACCCAAAACAATGCGCTGTTTTTTTCTGATCACAATTTGTCCCTTAAAAAGAGCCTCAGATGCCATGAAATAGAAGGAAAGTTTCAAAATTTTCTGGTGGAAAAATCACCAAGACTCTCCCTCCAGGACTTGCACATATGCACTCGCGTGCTCCACCCTATGTTGTACATCAGCATAATTGTCGGGCGAATGTAGGTCGTACCCTCCAAAAAATTATTGAGCCATTAGGCCTATGTTTGTCCACAAGTACTTTATAACACTGCATGTGCTGCTGAATTTAAAGGCAATACAGTATTTTTTCTTTAGTACAGTAAGGCTATGGGTAAAGGTTTAAAACCTTTCTATCGTTCTGCTCTCAAAATTATCAGGTTTACTTGAAGTATCTCACTGGTTGCTTACCTTTTAGCCAATTCAGGTTCACCTGCCTTTCTAAACAACTCAGCAAACGCTAAACCTTTCAAATTTCGCTGAAAAATTGAATACCAATAATAATAAAGCAACACATTTCAAAGTATAAACAGATTTAGATAAGTAATTTCGCGCCATTCAAACGCACGATACCTCATGTGGACTGTTCAATCGAGCCTCAACTTTCCTGATATGTTTTTGAACTTCAGCTTTATTAAGTGCCATCTCAGGAACTCATAGCAATCTTGCTTACACTTTGAATATCATCCACCTTTCAATTTTTGTCATTATGAATAAAATTCTCAAAACATGTGATGTTTCTAGCCAAACATTTAATAGACGTTTCGAAGTTTCGTTTTTAGAAGGCCCACGCGTGCCTGTGCATGCAGCCCTCGCTTTTACCGCCTGATTGCCTGAGTGAATCAGAGTGATATGAATAATATAACGGTTTAAACTGGTTATCTAGCGGTTCCGTTTATAAAGTAAAACTGTTTGTATATTGCAGTCAAACATTTGAAAAACTTCATTTTCTGTTTAGCATACTCCAAAACTCATTTAGCTCTTTCAAAACCTACAGGCTGGCTTTGCAAACCTATATACATGTTTTAAAGTCACAATTGAGGGATGTTAGTCAAAAGAGCGTAAACATGTCAGTGCGTCAAAATTTTCTTTGCGCAAAATATCTTGATAAAATTGATAAGCCGCTATGATGTGGTAAAATAATGTCAATGCTTTTTGATGTTGGCTTATTTTTGTAACCATGAACACATTTCATGCATCAACTAACACAAAACAAGGAGACTTCAAGTTTTCTAAAAGAGTAATAAGGTTTTATTTTACAAGACTAATAAGCTAAAAGTGTGAATGCAAAGATATTTTGACAACCACCACCACATAAAACTACTGTACAAATGTAATTTTTGTTTTCCCAGTGTTAATTTGCCAGACATTTAGAGTTTCGTAATCAACTAAACATTTCTCAAACTGGTCAGGAGTAAACCCTTTCGTTAAGCAGCGTTGTCTTGCTTCTTCCAATCTAAAAGAAAGTATTCTCGTTGGTTAAAAGATGCGTGTTTTCAATCTCCATTGGTGAACACTCCGCAGCAAGGACAGTTCTTAAAATACAGTGCATGCCTTGGTAGGGTATGAATCATTACGAGCCAAGTCGCATCAAGTGTTGCGCAAAGCATCAAATGCATGTTTTTCAACTTTCACCACGATGTATCAATCAGCTGCATATACTATAGCCAACCTGACTCAGTTGTTTAAGGCTATGTTACGCGGTGCAATTTTCCTTGTAACTTGCAATGCAATTCTGATTATGAGAGAAGTCCGCTGAATTCGCTTAATTCGAATTCTCTCGCCCATTAACATCTCTCAAAGTAACAATTACTGACAGGGTGTTAGCAACACATTAAAAAAATCGGCGTTATACGCCGTTTTCATAATTTCGCTTACCTAGCAATTTCACAATTCGGCACAAGCAAAAATAACATAAATAACATATAGTATCCACTATGGCAATTTTATTTGAAATGGAAGGGTTTAAATTGTGTTTAAAAGTGCTGATGAACTAACACAGAAAATAACTACGGAATTAATTTGAGGCCGGTATGATGGGCTCTTCTTTGCGCAAAGAGAATAGAATTTCACAATTTTACCAACACCTTGTTACATAGTAAGTTGCAGTGAAACTTGCATCGTGTAACATGGTCTTTAGCGTGCACATTTTGTAAGCCATTCATACTTCAGCTGGTCCAGTTCATGACTGCTTACCACTGGGAACCAACAAAAACGTCATTAACTTACTTTACGCTGCTCACTTGCCCAGCCATTTCTCGTATGATACCATAGATAGCGTCCACAGGTGACACATGTCTACAATAAAAATTTGATCATAACCAAAACCGTGACACTTGATATCCTAACCTAACCAATTAACTGCAATCAAAAACTAGGAATGGTGATTCTTGATGAACACAAATAGGAAAAATCAAAGTATAGAAACTTCATCCGAAGGAATGTTGACACTTCTTGAATAAACCACTTACCGCGCTGAGGATTCGTCATCAATGAGAGAACATTTAGACATTTCCATCAGCCTCATTGCTTCCTGAACATCATCTTTTTCTACAACATCAGCAAGTCGCAATCGAGCCTACAAGTGAGAATAAACAGGCTCGTTAACAGTTAAGAGAAATTATAGTTTCATACAATCGAAAAGGCTTGGAGTTCCCAATTAAATTCAGTAACACTCATGTCGACGTCTTTTAATAATGTTTCCAAAGATACTCAGATCACAATTGTACGTATGGTGCTTTGCCAAATTAAAGAATAGCAGCAATGTACAGCAGCACTATTACATAAGAGTGGGAGGTCGTTGTATGGGGGGAGTGGGGTTAGGTTACTTTCAAATATTTTACCAGTACACCCGTAAATATTATAGCAGCATATATAGTACGCACATGCAAGAAAGGGTGTGAAATATAGGCAATAGTTTTGTCGTCAGACTTCCTCTCAAGCAGCAAAGCAAGAGAACAGTAATGATGTAATAGTTCAAACACGAGTAAAAGGACTTCCTCCGATTTTCAAACACCAAAAGGAGATGAAAATATATGTAGTACAAGGCCATGTCAAGTATTTTAACGAACTTCGAGGGGTTTTGAAATCGGAGGAAGTCATTAAAAGATAGCTTAATCCATGTACTTTCTTCCTCCGATTTCAAACCCCCCTCCACTTCACCTATGTTCTTTGTTTTTGGTACATGAAGTATTAATATGATTTGAGAAATAAGGTATCCCTATGCTCTAAATTTTTCCTGTTCAAAACTAGACCGAAGTCTAAAAAGAAATGACGATCACTGGACTGACCTATCATGGAAACAGTTTGGTGTACGGACTCAAAGTATAAACCACAATCTAGTTTTCATGATTTCATCTTACCAACGCTGTTGCTAAACGTAAGATTGCGAGCAACGTCCGAGGCGAAGTGAAAGTTGATTCACGATTTCCTCTAGCTTCTTTTCTCATTTCTACATAAGCACCAACTATAAATTCTGTTAGGTTCTCAGGGATAACAGGTTGCTTCTCTTTGCACGCTGCAACATAACGTCTGGAAACATACGTAGATGAATTGTCAGATTTTGAAACCATTGCCTGAAAGCTTCAACTAAGTATACCTATAGCACTATTTTAGAAGTTTTTAAGGGTGTATTCAAAAACACATGATGGTCTTTGATATCTTAGGTCTGGTTAAAAACAAAAATGGACACTTTGAAAATACTGAATTAGCAATTCAATATTTGGACTAACGTAACATTTCAAACAATTTTCAAACAACTTGGTCAAAATATCAGTTCTAACTATTGATAGATAGATAGATAGATAGATAGATAGATAGTTTATTTACTAAACATTGCAGCCGGAGGCTGAATTAAGTAAAGTTTACAGGAATATATATGTAAAACTATTATAAAAGTATACTAGTATAAGACTTATTGGTATTAAATATTTACAAGTTAAAGCATTAAGATAGCTTCGGTGTGTTCCTCGTTTTCTACTTTCTGTAAAAATTACTCAATCGCAACCACGCTAGTTCCAAAATATCAATTCGGCTATCGGCCTCAACGATCCACAACTCAAGCTGCTATCTTGCTCACTGATGACATTCGAAGAGAAGTAGACAAAGGAAACCTAGTGGGCGCCGTTTTTATAGACCTGAGTAAAGCTTTCGATTCTTTAAGTCATGCTGTCCTACTCACGAAACTTGAAGCATATGGGATCAAAGGTAATGAGTTGCACTGGTTTACTGATTATCTCTTTGGTCGCCAGCAATATGTCAACATAGGCGCCACTAAGTCATCTATCGAACCGGTTTTCTGTGGGGTACCCCAGGGTTCAATATTGGGGCCACTGTTGTTCCTCGTCTTCTATAACGACATGGCTGATCAGCTTGCACATGCTTGTGTCCTAAAATACGCCGACGACACTGTCATATACCTTCCCGGTCATGAAATTGAAGAAATTGAAAGAGCACTTACTAAGGATCTTAAAGCTCTAGCGCAGTATTTTGATGAAAATGAGTTGATGATAAACCTCAAAAAGGGAAAGACCGAGGCAATGTTATTTGGGACGGGAAAGAGACTTTCTGCCAAAGAACGAAATTTGGAGTTAAGGTACAGAGGACACACCATAAACATCGCAGCATCTTATAAGTATTTGGGCTATACTCTGGATTCTTGCTTATTACTAAATGAAAACTTTGACATTGCATACAAGAGAGTTAGCAACCGTCTAAGACAGCTATCGAAACTACGTGAGTATCTAACTCAGGATGCTGCTCTCAAAATCTATGAAATGATGATTCTACCAATATTGGCGTACAACACCATGATTAAACCTGTTTTTACGGATACTCAACTAATGAGGCTCGAATCGTTGGAAAGGCGTGCAAGTGAAATTGTTGGATGTGGGAGGAATGTCTCTAATACGGAAAGTTTAATTAGAAGGAAAGTCTGTCTATTTGTTAGG
>JAODVQ020277749.1:0-12715 GCA_025400075.2 Phenganax stokvisi
GCATGTGGACGCCGATGTCGATCAGCGGGCCGCCGCCTTGTAGGTCCTTGCGGCCAAAGACGCCCCAGTTGGGAATGCCGCGCCGCCGCAGGGACTGCACTCGGGCGTACAGGACGGTGCCTAACTCGCCGTCGTCAACGAGCTTTTTGATAAACTGCGTCCGCGGATCGTAGCGGTTCTGGAAGCCAATGATCAGCTTTTTGCCGTTTTTCTTCGCGGCGTCGAGCATCTGCTGCCCCTCGCGCGCATTCATGGCCAGAGGCTTTTCGACGAGGACGTGGGCACCCGCGTCGAGCGCGGCGATGGAGCAGGGAGCGTGCAGGCCGTTGGGCGTACAGACGCTCACCGCGTCGGGTTCGACCTGCCGGAGCATCTCCTCGTAGTCGGCGTAAGCTTCGGGGATTTCGTATTCCTCGCAGGATTTTTGCGCTCTTTCCAAGGCCACGTCTGCTGCGGCGACCATCTCTACATCTTCCATGTCTTGGTAATAGCGCATGTGCGCCCCAGCGATCCCACCAGTGCCGATCAGGGCGACGCGTAGCTTGTCTTGCTTGTTCTTAGCCATTGTTCTCCGTCCGTTTGAATTCATGGCGAGGCACAAAAAAACCGGCCCGCAGACCGGTTTTTTCTGCTACAGATACCATCCTATTCCGCTTGGAACTGCTCGATAAGCTGGCGCACATCTGGGTGCCCATCAACGCTGCGACCGGGATGGATGATCAGGCGATAGCGGAAGACGGCCTTGTCGCCGCCGGGGATGGTCAGGCTCTCGTCGATGTTCTCGTCGCCTTTGAAATCGTGCACGCCAAAGGGGTTGGCGGTAAACAGGCCGTAGCCGCGCACGTGCCAGTAGGTCGGGTGGCGGGGATTGTCGCGGTGATCGACGACAGTGTGGCCCCACTGCTCGCCATCGGCTACCGGCCCGGAATAATCCACCCAAGCGGCCTGCTGGCCCCAAGTAACCTCCTCGCCCTGGCCGTTTTCAAAGACTTGGCCGGCGGAATTTTCAATCCGCCCCGCGACCTTGGCATCCATGGAGGTCGGCACCCGGATCGAAAACAGCCCGCCCTCTTTGGTGTCGCCGAAGGTCACGTCGCCGTAGCGGGCGCGGAATTCGCTGCGCTGGTCCACGATGCGCAACGGGCCTTCGGCGCGGATGGCGATGGTGCGCCGCTCCTCCAACAGCTTCTCCCCCTCCGGCCCGAACCAATCGACGATCCCATCGATCTGCGCTGCGCCGTCGGCTGCGCCTACGACCGGCTCGCCCCGTTGCAGCATGGCTCCGTGGCCGGTGCCCTCGTCCCAGAGGTTGTAGCCGTTGACGAGGCCGTGGGCCGTGTACATGCCGCGATGGTGGTAGTGGTCCTGATTCTCGCCTTCGACGCCTTCCATTGGATAGGCGCGGGTGAGGCCAGCGCCGCTGGGCGTCAGCACGGGGTAGAAGTACGGGCGGCACACGTAGTGGCCGTAGCAGTACTCGGTAAAAAGCTGGCCGTCGATGGTGACGACGGCCTTGCAGTCTGCGGGATGTAGTTCAATATCGATCATCGCTTCCTTTCGGTTATGCGGCCCGGCCACAGCAGCGCTTGAACTTCTTGCCGCTGCCGCAGGAGCACGGGTCGTTGCGGCCCGGGGCTTTTTGGTGCAGGGCCGCCTTGACTGCGTCTCGTTTGCGAGCCCATTCCATCACGCCGACAGCCGGTCGGCCGTGCCGCAACTCGTTGGCCATAAAGCGCATGTAGGGATCGACGTGCCCGAAGTACATTTTGTACCCCTTGCACAGGTAGTTGAGGCCGTCCTCGCCGCGCGGGGTTTTGGTAAAGCGGTGCTTGGGGCAGCCGCCGTTGCAGGCGAAGCGGTAGTCACATTCAATGCAGTACTGGGGCAAGGTGTCCTTTTTGTCCTGACCGAACTTGGTTTGCTGCGGGCTGGCGACCATGTCGCGGATGCTATCTTCGTGGACGTTGCCCAAGCGATAATCCGAATAGACGAAGTGGTCGCAGGAGTACAGGTCGCCGTTGTGCTCGATGATCAGCGCCTTGCCGCAGGTCTCGGCAAAGATGCACAGGCTCGCATCTTGGCCCAGCCACGAGCCGAGCGTCACATCAAAGAGCTGGACAAAGACTTGGCTGACGTCGTTGCGCACCCATTCGTCAAAGATCGCGCAGAGGAACTTGCCGTACTGCCCTGGGCTTACCGACCATTTGGAGACTGGTGCACGGCCTTCGTATTCGGGATCCACTAACTCTAGTCCGTCCTCGTCCGGTTCGTACGCGATGCGCTCGACGATGGGAATAAACTGCATAAACCCCGAGCCTTCTTCGCGCAGGAAGCGGTAGATTTCGAGTGGATTATAGGCGTTGTGGTTTTGCAGTACGGTCAGGGTGTTGAATTCCACCGCGTGCTTTTTGAGCATCTGGAGGCCGGCGTACACTCGGTCGTAGGTCGGCTTCTGGCCCTTGTCAACTCGGTAGTGATCGTGGTATTCGCGCGGCCCGTCGATCGACAGTCCGATTAGAAATTTGTTTTCCGCGAGGAACTCGCCCCACTCGTCGTCGAGGAGGATGCCGTTGGTCTGGAAGGCGTTGGTGACCAGCTTGCCGTTGGCGTATTGCTGCTGTAGCTCGACGGCGCGGCGGAAGAAGTCCACGCCCATCAGGGTCGGCTCGCCGCCCTGCCAAGCGAAGTCCACCTGCGGCACGTCTTGGGCCTCGATGTACTGCTTGACGTATAGTTCAAGCGTCTCGTCGGACATGCGCCAATTTTTGCGCGCATCTGGGTAGAGCTTCTCCTTTTCGAGGTAGAAGCAGTACTTGCAGTCGATGTTGCAGACCGAGCCCGAGGGCTTGGCCATTATGTGGGAAGACGCCGGAGCAGCGGTCGGTATGGTCGCAGTTTCCATCAGAGCCTATCTTGAAGTGGTGAGTATGATAGCGTTTGCCCTTCCGCAATGCAAATTCATTCACAAGAAGATCCGCAGATGGACGCAGATGAACGTAGAATAGAGAATAGTATAAACAAGACGATCCACTGCTCGAATCATTCAAATCCTATACGTAGGAAAATCTAATGCGTACCATTTTTGTCGGCGATGTCCACGGCTGCGCCGCTGAGTTTGAAGCCTTCCTTGCAAAAGTAGATTACTCCGATCGGGATCGTTTGTTGCTGACCGGCGATGCCTTTGCCCGCGGCCCCGACCCGCTGGCGGTGTGGCAGTTGATTTGCGATACCGGGGCCGAAATGGTCTTGGGCAACCACGACGCTCGCCTCTTGAAGCAACTAATCGCCTTGAAGAAGGGCCGCAAGCCCAAAGTGAAGTTCCCCGACCAGCGCTATACCCTCGCTCAACTTAAGCCCGCCCACGGCGAAATCCTCGCTTGGCTGCGGCAGTGCCCGCTCTACATTGCGGAAGACGCCTTCCTTCTAGTCCACGCCGGCATTAATCCGAAAAAGGGCTTACAAGGCACCCGCCGCAAAGAGTTCCTAAAGATCCGCACTTGGCCGCCCTCCGACGATCTTGCCAGTCCGCGCTGGCACGATTTCTACGAGCCGGAGTATCCTTTGCTCGTCTTTGGGCACGACGCACCCGGTGGCTTGGTGGTCAAAAAGCGCGCGGGCCGCCCCTATCTTCTCGGCCTTGACTCGGGCTGCATCTACGGCGGCCAGCTCAGTGGCTATGTGCTTGAAGAAGCGCGGCTCGTGCAGGTGGAGAGCCAGCAAGTGGCGGATGTGTGGAAGCGGTTGGCTTAGGCGAGGTCGCCGCAGGTTGGCGTGCAAATTTGAAGTAGCATTTCAAAATTACATGATAATTTGAAGTAGTGATTCAAAATTACAGCGAACTATATCATTGCTGTCTCCTAAATGTCTGCCCACAGATGCGGCACTCAAGCGCGAGCCAGACATTGATCTTGACCTGTTTATGGTCTATATTTGGTCCGAAAAGGAGGTGCCCATGAAACTGTCCAGCCAGATTAAGCCGATTAGTTATCTCAAGGCCCACGCCGCTGAGATCGTGCGCACACTTGGAGACCAACCGGAACCCTTGATTATCACCCAGAATGGCGAAGCCAAGGCGGTCATGCAGGATATAGACAGCTACGAGCAGATGCAGGAAACAGTTGCGTTGCTCAAGATTCTCGCGTTGGGTAGCCGTCAGATCGAAGCAGGTCAGGTGCAGTCCGCCGCCGATGTCGTCGCACGGCTTCGGCAGCGGCGACGGGATCGCTGATGGCTTTCTTGGTTCAGTTGACTGATGACGCGACGCGCGACTTGGAGGAAATTTGCGATTACATTGATCAGCACGATGAACCGGACCGGGCGGATTATGTGCTGGAGCAGATAGATAGGGCTTTCAGCAGCTTCTCCGAGTATCCCGAGCGCGGGAATTATCCGGCGGAACTGCTGGACATTGGGATTCGGGAATACCGCGAGGTCTTCTCTAAGCCCTACCGCATCATCTATCGGGTGATAGAAAATAACGTCTATGTGCTCTTGATCGCCGATGGGCGGCGCGACATGCAGACATTGCTACAGCGACGCTTGCTGTGGGCATAAGGCCCATTCTCGCCTCAAATAGGTTGCGGCTCGTAGCGCTTGACCAAACGAAAATCTACGATCAAAAGCCCATCTTGCCCGAGCGCTCCGGCTTGGCTTCACACTCGGCGCGCAGCAGTTCGGCGAGTGCCTTCGCGTCTTGCAGGTGGCCGAGGATTTCGGCCTTGCGGCGGACTACGGCGAAATCGCCGGGGGTCAGGATGGTGAGGTCGCCGATTTCGGGCGGAGCTTCGAGGGCCAAATAGGTGCGGAACGCCGCTTGCGACTGGTCGGGGGTGAGATAGTCGAGCGCGATTTTGAAGGTGAATCGGCGCAGGGTGGCCGGGTCGAGGTTTTCGCCGAAGTTGTTCGTACACGCGAACGGCAATGGGTGGCTCTCCATCCAAGTCAACATTTCGTTGACTTGGCTGACCTCCCAAGAGCGTACGGCACCTCGGCGGTCGACGAGCAGAGAGTCGGCCTCGTCAAAGACGAGGATGGAGCCTTCGGCGCGTGCTTCGGCGAAGGCGGCAGCGATCTGCTGTTCGGTCTCGCCGACCCACATGGACATTAGGTCGGAGGCCCGCTTTTGGGTGACTTGGAGGCCGAGGCGTTCGGCTAGGTAGCGGACGAATGCGCTCTTGCCGGTGCCGGACGGACCTTGCAGACAGAGGGAAAAATGCTTGCCGCCGGTTTTTGCGAGGCGATCCGCGAATCCGACCGGGTCGATGTCGGCTCGGACCAGAGCGAGGTCGAATTTTACGGGAGGCCCCTGATTTGTGGGGGGCTTCTCGCCCGCAATCACCCGGGATAAACTGCGGACGCCGAGGCGCACCGTGGCGAGATCGCCGCCGCAGAGGCTCGCGCCGGCGATGGCACTGGACGCTACGCCCGGCGTCACATCGAACTCCTTGGCTAGGGAGCGCACATCCTGTTCTGTCGCTTTGATATCGCGGCGCGCCAACTCCCGTTTCCAGATGCGCTCCCGAACTCGGCACGGTGGCTTGCGCAGTTCTAGGGTAAAGGTCATGCGGCGCAGAACGGTTTCACAGGTCTCCTGGGCGGAGTTGGAGGTCCACAGCGTCGGTACGGGTGCGCGTTCGAGTATTCTGTGTAGGAACACCTTGGAGCCGCCGGACCGGAGAGGGGAATAGCGACGAGAAGAAAAGAGCGGCCAGCTTGGGTCGGAGAGCACATCCTCCATCTCGTCGAACAGCAGAATGGACGCCCGGCCCGGCGCGACAAGGTACTGGGCGAGTCGCAGTGCTTGGAGCCGCTCGGGGCGTTCGGTTTCGTGGCCTCGCTCGCCCTCTTCACCGACGCTGTAGAGATTCATCCCCAGCCGGGCGGCCAGCGTCTTGCAAAACTCGGTCTTGCCGGTGCCCGGCGGGCCATACACCAAGATGTTCACGCCCGGTGCGCCGGATTGCAGGGCACCCTTGACCAACTTTTCGATGTGGTCGCGCTCCTCTGCTACGTGGTCGAAATCTGCCCACTCCAGCTCGCCCGGAGTAGCTGCGTCGAGCAACAGGCTGCATACGTCGAGAGCACTGTCGTCTGGGGCAGAGGCCAGCCGCAGCAGTCGCTTGACGATCTCGATATCACCGTCGTTATCGACGCAAGCAAGCCCGGATTTCACGAGTGGCGCATCGGCCGCGAAGCGGGCGCGGAATGCACTATCCGCTAGGCCGAGCAGGCAGGGTAGGAGGGGGTGCATGATGTTAAAGAAGCGCTGTCTGAGGTAGCGACGGCCAGACTCTAAAGAGTCGCTCAGATCGGCAAAGACCGGCTGCATTTCGCAGCGAAACCAAAGCTCTATGAGCGCGAGATCCGCCGGCGCAAGGTCCATTTCCCGCCCAAGCCGCTGGAGCCGTAGCGCTATGCGGTCTTTGCGCGCCCTTTTGCGGGCGGCTGCGTACTCTTTTTCGATGATTTCCCGCAGGCTCTTCCACTCCCGGACGGATAGTTTCCTGTCGCGGCGTCTGATCTCTCGCTGTTTGCTCAGTACTTCGTTCTCGTCATTGAGCGCGAGGATGTCGCTGTTTTCGGCGACCCACTCGGCTAGTGCCGTGTGGTGGAAGCGCGAGGCGGCGTTGAAGAGATAAGAGAAAATAAGCTGTCGTTCGTAGGTGTTGAGCATAGTTTCCTCCTCAAGGTGAAGTAGAACGTCAAAATCTCTAGCGCACTGTTCACAATGCAAAATGTGTGAGTACTGCATTGTATGGCAGGAGCAGACCGAAATTGTTTATAGGAAACTTACCTAGGAGGTGCGACAGATCTCGTCGCAGGCAGGTCGCAGGTAGGAATTTTTTATAATAAAGATCAATTGAGGAACCCATGAAGCGGCCGAACATTCCACAAACCGATTCGATTCAAGAGCTTGCTCGTTCTAGCGAATGATTTAGGATTGCTATATGGATGCATTATATTTTGACAATATGAATGCACTTTTTTCGCAGGAGGTTCGATATGACCCAGCTTACGGTTCGAGGAATTGACCCACACCTGCACGACGCCCTCAAGCGGGAAGCGCAGCGGCAGGGCCAGAGCGTGAACAGGTACGTGCTCGATTTGCTTCGCGAAGCACTGGAACTGAACGCCTCCCCGGCCAATCGCGAATACGACGACCTCGACCATCTCGCAGGCACTTGGACAGCAGCAGAAGCCGCGGCATTCAATGCACACCTTCGGCGTCAGCGCCAGATCGACGAGGCGCTCTGGTCGTGAAATTGATGCTCGACACCTCAGCCTATTCCGCCTTCAAACGCAGTCATCCTGGAGTGAGCGTCGCTATTCGTCGAGCAGATGAAATCCTGCTGCCATCGACCGTACACGGCGAACTGCTCGCAGGCTTTGAAACGGGGTCTCGCACGGAAGAGAACCGGGCGTCTCTGAATGAATTTTTGCAAAGCCCGCGCGTCAAACTCGTGCCCGCAGGTACGGAAACGGCAGAGCGCTATGCGCGCATCTATGCTTACCTGCGGTCTCAAGGCCTTCCGATCCCGACCAACGATCTCTGGATTGCAGCTTCAGCCATGGAGCACAGCGCCGAATTGGTGACCTTTGACGAACATTTCACACACGTAGCGCAAATCATTGTACGCTTCATCGAATGATCGATTAAACCCCATACGGCATGGCACGACGTCATTAGAGTGTCCGAGATGCAGCCAAGAGACCGAATTGCCACCAAACGAATGAAAGGTGGAGGCCACACCGGTATTCGCATCCTTCATCTCGGAATTGAGCGGACGCTGCTGGATGGCCTCTCTATGCCACAGTACTGCGGCGACTTCGCCGAGGTGCTCCACGCCTTCGAGATTGGAATGGCTCAACTGGATATTGAACGGATCACCGAGTATGCCCTGCGGCTAGACGCGGCGACAGCCAAGCCTCTAGGGTGGGTTCTCGAATCCAAGGGGGTTGATGCCTCCCAAGTTGACCGCCTGACCGCGCTGCCGATCAAGGGCTACCGGAAGCTTGATTCTGCTGGGCCGAAAAAAGGCCGTTACAATAGTCGCTGGATGTGGTCCAAGAGAATCTACCGGGAAGGATCGGCGCATGAGGCGTCCTAACATTCCACAAACCGATTCGATTAAAGAGCTTGCTCATTTCTGGGACACCCATGACGTAACGGATTTTGAGGATGAACTTGAGGAAGTGGGGGAATCTGTTTTTGAACGACAAACCGTAATCCCTGTTCGCTTAGAGCCTGAAGAATCTGAGCTTGTCAAGGAACTTGCCAAGTCGCGTGGCATCTCTGATGTGAAGCTGATTCAGGAATGGATCGCCGAACGCATTGAGGCTTCATCGGGCTCGGTGCCTTAACGTTTGAGCAATTGCGGCGCGACCGAGAGGCTACTGGACGAGAAAGAGGCCGTGCTTCGGCTATGGCGTTAGGGGCTTGTGACCAACAGCTTCAGGACCGCTGAACGAGGCGACAGAATTCCAGTGCTGTCATAGTGCCGGAGTGCTGCCTCGGTCTGCTGGTTGTGGACCCAAGTCTCTCCGTCGACAAGAGAGCAGACCCTGCTGACAGAAACATCCCCATAGCCCAAGTCCTTCAATGCCAAGGCCAACGGGCACTCAGACGGCGAACCTTGAACGCCTTGTGCGAAATGACGGTCCGATATCGCCACGCGCATCGTCTTCGTTTTCATTTCACGTTCCCTTTCTCCAAACGATCCCGCTGCTTTTCTCAAAACTTGCTCACCATCTGTCGCCATCCCGAGAACCGATGGATGAATTTACCTAGAAGGTGCGACAGATCGCGTCGCAGGTAGGAACTTTTTATGAGGAGGTTCTAGCCTCATGCCATTTCTTTGAGAGTTATATTCGGAGAAGCGTTCGCCGGTTTGCCGGAATGGGCTGTCAATACCGTAGTCCGCGAAGTGGAACCAAAGACATTCAAAAGGAAGGTACGAATAAATGACCTGTTCAAATCCGTTTGATCGTGCAAATCTGTTTAATCCATTTGATTCTCGATCTATTGAGCATGAAGATCGCTTAACTTGGGCATTTCTCGTAGTTCTCAAATACGATCCGTTCCTGCAGAACTTCCTGCGTGAACTGGTGGAATCGCGGCTACCTTCCAAGCTTCGGAAGCACGGCAATACTTGGGAAACCGCGAATATCTCAACTCAGGCCACGCGGATTGAATCGCCCACTATTCCTCTTGTTTCCATCCTCCTTATCGATACGTGTATTAAAAAGGAAATAAGGGTCCAGTGGTCAGATTGTCCTGATCCTAGAAGATACGATGGCGTCATCGAGTATCCAGACTGTATGACCTTGATCATCGAAAACAAGCCCAATCATAAAAACGTAAATGAAAATCAGTTATCACCGAACCGAGGTTCGTTCGCGTATGGAATAGACGATGACACGCTTCATGGTTCGGCGGTATGCTTAGAGTGGCCAGAAGTTCTGGAAGGTGTGCTCAAGTACGTCAATTCTGACCTAGCATCTTTTGGAAGCCGCGAGATCGCCCGTGACTTCCTGTCGTTCGTGGAGGAATACCATCCTGAGTTGACTCCCTACCGCACCTTCGAACTCTGTGGTGAGAGACTTGAAGCACTACAGAGGCGGACGAGCTCTCTAGTAGATGATTTAGCTAGACAGAGAGGTCTGGAGAGTAGATGGGACAAGAAGGACAAATACCTATACCGCCCGGGCAAGATTGCTGAGAGAGTTATGATTCGGGTCGAATCCCAGAGACTTAAGGTGGGACTTGCCCCGGCAAACATTGTCACGCAAGCCCGCCATTTTTATGAGGCTATCGACAGGGAAGCCTTTTTCTCCTTGGAGGAGTGGAAGGTCGAACCCGATCTCCATTTCTTCTTTTGGCCACCAAGTAACTGGAACTGGATCGGGGCTAGAACTGCGTGGGAAACTCGCGATTACTTGGATTACTTCTCAGATCAGTCTTTGTATGGGAAAATGGACCGGGACAGACTGTTATCCTTGGCTGAGCAATGGGCACGCAACGGCCTCATCAGGTCGGAGGATTTGGACAAAATCAGAGATTTGTTCAGAAACACAAATATACAGAGCCTCAATGTCGTCCCGGGATTCTACGTCTATCGAGAATGGGATCTCGACACCGTGATCGAGTTGGAGAAGCGAGGCGAGCTCAAAGAATATATCATTGATGCGCTCGCTGCTCCCCTCGCAACGTGGGGAGAAACGCTGTAGAGGATAGGCGAATCGGCAGCACTTAGAGCGGTTCTGTCACTACATGATCTGCCTGCCGTTGTCCTAGGTCGGTTTGCACGTACTCGACGCTCTGCGACAGACCACGTCGCACCCTCGTCATCCAACCCCAGCGCCGCCCGCATCTCCTCCCGTACCGCCTCCCGCAATTCCTCTGGCTCCAGCACTTCAGCCGCCGCTCCAAAACTCAACACCCAACTCTTGATCTCGTAAAACCCCCCGGCCCGCAGCCGCAGCACCACCTGCCCATCGTCCAGTTCTTCCAGTGCTTGGCTCGGATGCCAGATCCGCTCCCGTATGTAGGGTGCTTGCTCCTCGGTGAACCGAACCACCACGTCCATCGGCTCCTCGGATGAGATGCCGAACGCATTGCTCAATCGCTCGTCAACCGATAGGTGATCCGGCGGCTCGAATTTCTCCTCGGTTACTTCCACCGCCTCAAAGCGATCCACCGCCTGAGTAATGAGCTGGTCGTAGTAAGGCATCCGCGAAATTACGTATAGGCCACCCCGGTGCGGCAGGAGACGCAGCGGTTCGATGTTGTACTGCCGGGCTTCCTCTGCCCATGGCGAGCGGTAGCTGACCCGGCACACGCGGCGTTCCTGTATAGCCTCGTGCAGATTGTCGAACACTTCGTGGGCGTCCTCATAAGGCTTCTTGTGTCCCCGGAGATGTGGCACATAAGCCTCCGTAGCTCGCTCTAGGAATTCCCGCATCTCCTGGGACATGGCATCTTTCAGCCTGCCACTCACCGATTCCAAGTGCTCTCCGAACGGAGTCACCACCAGCCCCATGCCCGTCCGCTCGGCAAAGATCATCGCCGCGACTTCCATGGGCAAAAAGTGCACCGGCATCTTGGATTCCTTTTGTAGTAGGTAGACGGGAGGCTGACCGGGGTAATGTTCGGGGTACACAAGAAACCCTACATCGACGAGGTTTTGCAGATCGCGCTGTATAGTGCGTGGAGTTACGTCGCACTTTTCCGCCAGTTCTTTTACGCTCACTCCGTAACGCCGCGCCTGTAATTCTCGGAGGATGTCCAGTTGTCGCACAATCTGCTTCATCGGGTCAACCTATCATAAATTTCTCGCGTGAGACTGCTGCCTTTAGGCGGCAGAGGGATAGCGATTCAATCGGTGATGGGCGGCTTGTCCGCCTTGAACTGATCGAAATCTAAGGGGTTATGTAATGAAGATAAAATCACTATATTTAAGGGCATGGAAACGATCCGCACCCTTTCTTGCAAGTTGGTGGTTCCGCCCCAAGTAGTGACGCGCCTTGAGGCGACGCTTGAAGCGTTTGCCCAAGCCTGCAACTTTGTGGCTGATTGGGGCAATGAGCATAAGAAGCATCGCCAGTACGATCTGCATAAGGGCTGCTACCGCGAGGTGCGTGAGCAGTTTGGTCTGTCGGCCAACTTGGCGGTCCGTGCTATTGCTCGGGTGGCCCCTCGGATGGCCAAGGCCAAGACGCGGCACAGCCGGTTCAAGCCCACCAGCATCGACTACGACGCCCGCATCTTCAAGCTGGATGTGTCGAGCGAGACCGTCAGCCTGCGCCTGATTGATGGGCGTTGCACCCTCGCGCTGGCTTTGGGCGACTCCCAGCGGCAAGCACTTGCCGGACAGCAGCCCACCAGTGCGACGCTCAAGAGAGGACGGAAAAACCGTTTTTACCTTGACATTCAGGTGAAAGACGAAGCGCCCAACCCGCCCAAGGACGACCAGATAGAGGACACCCTCGGCGTGGACTTGGGGCTTCGGCATATCGCCACTGATTCCGCAGGACACCAGTTTCAAGGGCAAGACCTCGCCGACTATCGCCTCCACCGCGCTAACGTCAGAGCGTGGTTGCAGGCGAAGGCAGATACCGGCAGCAAGCAGACACGCAAAGCCTGCCGCCAGGCACTCAAACGGCTCTCCGGTCGGGAGCGACGCCACCAGAAACAGATCAACCATACCATTAGCAAGCATCTGGTCGCCTACGCCAAAAAGCATGGGCTGGCCATCGGCTTTGAGGTGCTTAAAGGCATTCGGGATCGGTGTCGGTTCCGCAAAGGACAAAGGCGACGCTTGCACTCGTGGGCCTTCTACCAGTTGCAGCAGTTCGTCGAGTACAAGGCGCGACGGGCTGGCGTCCGCGTCGTGTCTGTTGACCCGCGCTACACATCCAAGACCTGTGCCGACTGCTTGCATGTGGGTATTCGTCGTCAAGACGATTTCTCCTGCAAAAATTGTGGGCAAGCGTCCCATGCCGACTTCAACGCGGCACGGAACCTAGCCCGCCTTGGCCTCGCTGTAATCCGAGGTGAATACTCCCTACTCTCCTGTGCGCTACCAAGCGGCTGAAGAGTAGGAGGGTAAAGCTGACTGCTTTAGCTGTCAGTGAGATTACAGATGCGAATCTAACTCAAAATTACAGCAATAACGTCCGCACACATCTTTTGGTTTTGATAGAAGGATATCGGCTC
>JAODVQ020277858.1:0-11070 GCA_025400075.2 Phenganax stokvisi
GTCACTCTCTCTCCTACAGAAGTTCATTCACTAAGCCTTTTCAAACAGATCACTCTAGTATATCTTGTTCACAATCCACAACTCGAGTCCTTGGCACTCCACATGGCTCGAATCACTCTTTCCAGACCCCACACTCTACCCCCATTCAGAGACACAACCATTCACTTCCCGACCCCACCGATCCTTCTATAACAGCAGACTCTACTGCGGAACTAGAATCACAGTTGCAAACACAGAGAGAAGTCAACAAGGAATTGAAGAGACTCTTGGTTGCATCGGTTGGCAGTGATTTGGAGCTGCGTTTGGAGCAGATTGTCCGCGAGAAAGCAGAACTTTCCCAGGACTTGAGTCTGTCTCTCAGACAAGTTTTGAATCATCATGAAGAATTGGACCAGGTTTCAATCGAATGTGATATCTGGCGCAGCAAGTTCATAGCCAGTCGTGTCATGATTGATGAATTGGCTAGTTGGAAAGCCGAGCTGTCTCTTAGACTGCGAGAGAGCCAGAAAGCTCTGCAGTACATTCTACACGAGAGGGAAGACATTACTCACGAGATGCTAGAATGTCACAATCATTTGCAGAGAGCTCGGAATGAATTAAAGTCCCGACCACAACACAGAACAGCTAATCATTTAGGGGCAGCTAATGTAGCTACAGTGTCCCCCATTCAATATGGGACATCAGGTACTAATGTGGTATATATAAAGCCATGGAGCCCCAGATATTCTACAAAGGACACAGTTTCCATCAATTACATGCCTTAGTGTGTAGCTCAGTTGGTATATAGAGTGCTTCACCTAAGTGTCGTGGGTTCGAGTCCTACTCATGAGAGCTCATTTTTCTTCGCAAAAAATTAGCTGCCTTGAGTGTAGTTGAAATGTTTGTTGTAGCTTTGACTTGTCTTTCCTTCCTCTCTTATTATTTGTGCAGTCTCAAGGGATTTAGTGGAAGGCATTGTACGTACATACCTGTGTGTTATTTGTATTTAGCTAGGGAGCCAAAGAGAGCATACATAATGATATACATGCATGTCCAAAGATTCAATTGTACTATTATTAGTATTATATCTTCTTCTCACTTTATAAGTGGAATGTAATTCCATCGTTTATGTCGGTTTATTCTATCCATAAGAAATTAAGCCAGCTCTAACCGCTGGCTATACATATACACACTCCCTTTACCTTTAAGGATCTCTTGCAGAAGAAGAGAGTTCCTTAACAGTGCTAGAACTGGCACGAGGGAATACAGTAGCTGTAAAAAACTTGACTGGCCAGCTGTACAGAGGAAATCAGAGTGAGAATACAGCCCTCTCTGGGCAGACTACAATCAAACCTACTACTGGAGAAAGACTGGCTCATAGGGTGAGATCTTGCACATTGAAAATAAGAATACTAGCTAGAGAAATGTATAGCATTGTTTGCTTGTACTGTGCGGTGTGCCTCTCTTTCAGTGAGGTGTACAGTAGAACCTCCAAACAAAGAACACTTTAGTGCCAAAAGTTTTTTCAATACTAGGGAGGTTGTCCTTATCTTGGAGGTCAAATTGTTCACAATTTTATTGCAAAAGGGCACAGCTAGTGTCCCTTGTAGAGAAGTTGTCCTTATCTTGAAGCGATTGGAGGTTCCACTGTATTGTGCAAGTGAACGTCAACAATTTACATGTAGAGCACGTGTAATACGGCTTGTTGACGACAAATATATAACATAGAATTTGCTGCTTGGACCAATATGGGTGACTTGCTGCACTCGCAATCAAAACATTTCTTGTAGTAAAGATACAATGCTACAATAGTCCCACTTATTAGTAAGACCCCTCCTATCAGAGACCACCTTCCCAAAAACATTGTGTATATACCAATGGTATTGTAACCTCATCAAAGTTAACTCCAGGGGACCAGCCTTTAAATGTTAACACAAATAAAAGTTCCATTTAAAGTGTAGCTATATAAAAATCCTTGTATATATAGTGTGTGCTTATAGAACGGACTTAGAGTCAGTTCAACTAAAGGGTATTTTCACTGTAAACACTCTACAAGCTCTAGCCTCTAACACAGAGACCAGACTTCAGTGGGTTTGTTTGGGGGTAAAGAGGGTTTACTCTACCATCCCATCCTCCCTATCAACTCTAGGTGATGAGTTTCAGAGGATCTTTACAGAGAGACGCTGCCACAGAAGCTGGTTCTCCTTCTCTTCCAAAATTCTTCATCTCAGACGAGGATTTGGTTCACCGACGATCACCCATGACCGGTGGTATGGGTGGGAGTTCGTCTCTCTCGCCACTCAGTCGTAGACTGTTTCACTATGGAGCCAAGGCACTTGAGGACCCTTTCAGACTTCCTTTCCACTGTGCCAAATGCCAGGGGAAAATCATTGTTGTGTGACAATCAAATCAATTGTATACATGTATGATATTCAGTATTATTTTAAATGTGTGGACAGTAAGGTAAAATCTGCAAAGAAGGAATGTGTAGAGGGGCCACTGTACCACCCAAAGAAAAAGCTATATTGCTAGCCCCTCTTGTTTAAATCTCTGTCATACTATAGTGTCTCTGAAAGCGGACAGCCATCTTCAGTGAACTCTCATCAGAGGTTTTATGTATGTATATACCTATGTACAGTTACATGCAGACTTTACATACTACAGTAGAACCTCTCTATAGTGGACAACTTGGGGCCAGGATATTTGACCGTTATAGCAGGGTGTCCATTCTGGAGGGGTTAAAAATGTATTGATTAGTAGTAAATTGGGATAATGAAATTTGTCTGTTATATCAAGGTGTCTGCTATAGAGGGGTGTCCATTAAGCGGGGTTCTACTGTATATAGTGCACAGGTAAAGGATTTAACTTTTTTTACAATGAAAATATCTACAATTTTTCTTAATTGACTATGTACATAGAATGGTGGTATTATGCATTAAAGAGATGGTGAGAATGCATTATTCAAGAAATCTGAAACAGTCACTGCCTACTTTCCAGTACTCGGACTGTTTGATAAGTAGAAAGTTTTGTGAGAATGCTTGGTGTGACTGTCCGTTGTAACATACTTCTCCTTCGCAGCACACCAACACTGTAGTAGGACCCTGGTCATCTGTACACATGGTAGATAGTAGATGGTATAATATGGTAGATAATACTTGAATAGAGTGGAACTTCAGTAAACCTCAAACCCATTAATCAGTGTTGATGAAGCATGGCAAGACATATGCACAAACAAGAATTCATCAACACCCAGAACAGCGCTTCTTTTAAAGCTGCTCTGGATAAGACTTGAACCCATGACGCTACGCAGACCAGGCGAGTGCTCTACCAATGAGCTACTAGAGCTAGTGGGTAGGGTCCGAGTCAACAACACAATACAAAGTAAGGTCAACTTGATCAAATTCCACTGACATATGCAAAGTATGGAAACTCATGACCTAGTATCTTAGTGAAGGCTTTTAAACGTTTTTATCTTTTCCATTAGATATAATACACATGACAATGAAGGATGTAGGGATATTGATATGAACTACAGTATCCTTCTAGAGTGGATTTTCTTATTATTTGGAGGTTTGTTTTTTTTGCAATAATTATTCTAATGAAGCTGATGAAGCTGACCTAGTACTGGCTGACAGTCCATCGATATTATGCTGTGTTGGCTAGTTGGAAGGTTCTGGTAGAAGGTGTTTATGTTTTCAACTCCAGACTTTGTGTGTCCATTCCACACCAGAAACGATGTGTCGGAATAGAATCCCTTTATGAGCTGGATAAGAGAGGGGGTGTTAGATAGGCGCTTATTGGGATTAGTCACACTCCTCACACCCCTAGCTGGGTGGGAGTCACGCTTACGTGTCTCCTCTTGTCGAAGTTCTCGTAGAATTGTCGTACAAACTTGTCTCCAGCTTCAGTAGCTTCACTCAGTCTTGCAGGAAATTTTAGAGCACCTGACATAGCCATAATTCCCAGCAGTACAAGTCAAGAAGTCGACCGATCTCCGCCAAAAAGCACACCGCCTATGCGCTCTATACATAATTATGTACACACGTGTTAGCGCATGCTCGCTGAGCTACGCCCACTTTTTACTTGTTTATTGCGCTAAAAGATTGGGACGTAAAAATGGCTGCTGCACTGGTGGAGAGAAAATGGGTCTATTCCGAGCCAGAGAGTGAGAGCAGTGGCGAAAGTATCGCTATTATGCAGTGGAACTGTCTAGCCGACGGTAAAGATAATTTAATTACACAGTAGATATACTATTGACGTGTGGCTACACTTTAGCTTTGTCTACTTCAAGCAGTACGACAAATTTCATTCGAGCTCCACGAGAATCTCTGAGATGGGAAAACAGGAGAGGTGAGATATTGAAAGAAATCATCAGATCTGGAGCCGACATTGTCTGTTTGGAAGAGGTTGATCATTTTCCTGATTTTTTCCAGCCTCAACTAAAGGAAAATGGCTTTGATGGTGTTTTCAAGGCTAAACCCAGCTCTCCTTGCCTCAAAGTTGATGGTAACAGCGGCCCAGACGGATGTGCAATATTCTACAAAACAGAGAAATTGTCCTGTTGTGATAAGTATGAATTCTTACTAGAGAACCAAGCCGGGGAGAATACCAATCAGGTTGCAATCCTAGTAAAATTTGAGCTGAAATCCGCAAAGAAGCAGTTCTGTGTGGCAGTTACTCATCTCAAGGCCAAGGCTGATATGTTTGAATTACGTGCAGCACAAGGTGCCCACCTCTATACCGAAATGAAAAAATTTTGTGGTAGTCTGCCCTGTGTAGTCTGTGGTGATTTCAATGCAGTGCCTAGCGAGCCTGTATATTCTCATTTCAAAGAATCGTCTGATTGGTTGCAGAGTTCTTACTTTGTTGTCAGGGGCAGAGAGCCAGAGATGACATCTTGGAAGTTTAGGCCAGAGAAAGTATGCAAATATACCATTGACTATATCTGGTATACAGCAGAGAGACTGAAGGTACAGGCTGTGTGGGACATCCCTACTGAAAAGGAAATCGGAGAGAATGCTCTACCAGGATGGATCTACCCGTCTGACCATATTGCACTGTGCACTAAATTTTCTTTTTGTTGAAAAGCATTTTTGGACTGTTCTGCGTTAATGCGCATGCTCGAGCTGAACGAGCCTCCACCCAGTTGCCTCGTTTCTATAGCAACAAGCCTGTTCTCGATCCCTGTCCTTTGCTTTAGCCTTAGCTTCTTTCCCCTAGCCTAGCTCTTTGCACTGCGATTTGCGTAGCTGCCCCGTGAGCTTGCAGAGCACGATGAGCGGGTTGCCGAGGGAAGTTATCAAGTGGCTGCAGAGCCTAGACTTGAGTCATCCCATCAGAAATGTGCGAAGGTGAGCAAACCTCAGCGAGACGTTAGGTTAGGATTCCACTAATGATTTGCTTCCTTATAGAGATTTTTCTAATGGATACTTGGTGGCCGGGATCATGTCCTGTTACTATCCGCAACAGATAGAGATGCATTCGTTTTCCAATGGAACATCACTTCAAGCTAAACTGGGCAATTGGCAGCAACTAGAACGAGTCAGTGGGTAGACTACATAGCTAGAGCTACTGGGCAGAGACACACTATATTACGTACAATAGTTTAATATGGTATCTCTGCTTTGGGGCATAATTGAAGAAGGTAGCTATAATGTTTATGTTGTAGGAGCCAGATAGGAGCCAGAGTAATTTCATGTTATATACTCTGTCCTTTCAGTTCTTTACAAAGGAAGGTTTGGATATTCCAAAGGACTACATTGAAGGAACCATCCACTGCAAGCCCGGTGCAGCCTGTTCCCTAATAGAAAGATCCTACTCTCTGCTCACCCATAAAATGTAAAAATTGCTTCTACCATTATAGAAATGTGTGTTATATAATAGTGATGATTTGATATTGATACATAGGTTAAAATATTTGCCGTCAAAAAATCATCCACAAGAATTCAATGATAGTACTTATCAATCTTCGCTACCGCCTCATGCCAGATCTACTGCTTCACAGGTTACTAATGTTCTATATACAATAGAACCCTAATTATCTAATCTTGGTGCTCTGTTCTTTTTGAGTTAATAGAGTGTAGATACATATTATGTATAACGCTAAATTTTGATGCAAAGTTTTCGTGCATAGAGCAAGTATAGTAATTTCACAGAAACAATTTCATAATTGTGATTCCTTGCTATGCTATGCACCAACAAATTCCAGGGTCATATATAACTATTGTATATAGGTATATCCAGGAAATGTGAAAATTATGCACCTCAAAATTTGGTGCTATATGGATTAGGGACAACCATTTTTCTGCACCACCTCATTTGATATAGGTGCTTGAATCCTGCTACAGTGGAACCCGTGTAATGGACACCCACACCTCGATATAGATGTCTGTTTCCCAATTTACTACAGATCAACACATCTCCAGAATGGACACCCTGGTATTAAATGGACAAACATCCTGGCCCCAAATTGTCCATTATAGAGCATGCATAAACTCAAGAGTATACTCGAAGGCTATACAGACATTCCTTCTATATACAGTCTGTGAAGAATAATCTTGCCAACACTGAACTAGCTACAGAGCCAGATAGAATTCTCTGCAAACAAAAGGTATATAATGCTATAGTTGTATGAATCTATGCCCACTGTGTCTATGTACATACAGGCTCAGGCAATATTAGAGACACATGTAGTACAACGCAAACAAGAAAAAGAATCATATCCTGGTATATACATACTATGAACCTTCTATATTTGTGACATTATTATCTTGTGTGCTAATAGAGAGGTTCCGGTCAAAACCGACTAAGTCCTCACAGAATACAGACATCACATCAAGAGTTGAAAAATGTAATTAGAATTACTAAAATGCAACTCTGAGATTATATATACACTTTGTTTGCTTTTAGTTCCACAATCAACTCGTGAGGTGAAGGTGAAACAACGAAAACCTGAACAAGAATCCTGATAAATATAATTCTACACCTAGCTAATAGAAAGAACATCGTTTGTTGCGCATGCTCATTTTATTGGCCTGGATCATTTTGCGCATGCGGATACCCACGAGGCCGGCGGGGGGCGTGGTCGAAAAATCAGAAAAAGGAGGAAGACGGGCTCCAACATGAACATTTGCGAGTTTCCCGACTGCAATGCTTCTTTCAACAAGCTCTGGCGGTTGAAAGAGCACATATGCTCGGCTCATACAGGGGAGGTAGGTCAGTCAACGTCAATCAGCTTCTAGCCGCGTTATATAGCTAATACACATACTGGCCTTTGCCAACACGTGGTTTAGAGCAACTCTACTACCGTATTAGATGGTGGTCTTCAGCGATACGCTTATCTTATTAGTGGCTAGGTGCAGTATGGTAATCATTATGGTAATATGTATTATTTCTTTTTCTTGCCAGAGGCCTTTTGTATGCCAGCACACTGGCTGTGGCAAGGCATTTATCAGAGCCTACCACTTGAAGAGACATCTCCTCACTCACTCTGACTCTAAAGAGGAACACAAGTTGAGATTCATATACATACATTGAAACCAATACATTGCAGACTCACTGCTCTACCTCCTCTATCTCCTCTTCCCCTTCTTCCTCTTCTTCCTCTTCTTCCTCCTCTTCCTCCTCCTCCTCCTCAACCTCCACCTCCTCCTCAACCTCCTCCTCTACCTCCACCTTCTCATCCTCCTCCTCAACCTCCTCAACCTCATCCTCCTCATCTCCTCAACCTCCTCCTTCTCCTCCTCCACCTCCTCCTTTCTAACCTTTGCCTGTCACCTATCCTCACAATTATATATACAGAGGAATCTCGTTAAAGTGAACACTGTTAATACGAAATAACCCTTTAGTATGAACTAACTATAAAGTCCCTTCTATAAGCATACACTACATTATAGCTACTCTTTAAATGAAACTCCTGTTTGTGTGAACATCTTAAGGTGGTCCCCTGGAGTACACTTTAACGAGGTTCCACTGTAATATCAATTATTTTCATAAAAGGTGTCCCCATCCTGGCTGTGAGAGAGTGTATTGCTCTGCCCAGAGCCTGAGAAAGCACGAAAAGACCCACACAATACCCAAGCCATACAGATGCAAGGAGTGTGGCGCGTCTTACAAGAAGCACACACAACTGGCAGTTCACAGAGCTAGCCACACCGGACTACTTCCTTTCCAGTAAGCCCACACTCCGTATTCCCAGCACATTTTCACCTCTCTCCGTAACCTTTCGGTTTTTTTCCTAATCAATAATCAAGAAGGCAACTTATTAACTTAACAAATTTGGTATTTTCGCAGCACTGGTGTTGCTGGAAAGGTAAGCATTCTCACTGAACGGAGGAACCATTCTATAGTGGTCACCCCATATGAGTAACAATGGTTACCCCACACTGTGTTCTCTCATAGTTAACTTCCACCTACATAATGAAGGGACACTCTAAAAGGGGCCGTTTTCATGGGATCACTATTGAAGTGTTTTTTAAAGTGAATCTTCATTAGTAGTGGTATATAATATAGTAGTATTCCTAGTAGTACTATGACACGTGTATGTGTGCGTGCGTACTTTTATTCAGATGTGAGAACGAAGGATGTGGTGCAGCATTTAACACTCCGAGTGCCTTAAAGAGACATATGAAAACTCACAGGGGTAAGTGGACAGGAAAATTCACAGGGATAACTGGAGGCATGTGTGGCGTTCTCACAGAAATCAATAGCCACAGAGACTCTGTTAGTTCTTAATAAACAATTTTACCAAAACTGCAAGTCTGATGGCTTGTTATTGCGCGATATTTACTCTGGATTTGGATAGGTCGTAGGTCAAGCCAAATTCTGTGGATGTTGTTTGTTATAATCACAGAGCAGTTTTCCAAGGTTACCAACATAATTTGTTTACAGTGGAAGGATTCATTCTTCCTTTATTTGTATATAATATCCTGGTCCATGCTGGCAGAAATGTTTAGCCACTCATATTTGTTTACTTTGGCTACTCCATTTAAGGAGCCAAGGAGGAAGATCTTAGCAGGCTCTCTGCTGCAAGGCTCCTTGTAGTCTAGCTCTTGACTTTCACATAGGCATCGTTCTGGCCCAGAGGTTCATATAGGAACTGGGTCAAAGAGAGGGCAAATCTAGTATTATGTAAGGTTCGGATATTATATTGGGAGAGTGGTATAAAATTCAATATGCTACCTGCTCTTGGAAAAGAGTGGTTAACCTACGTCAAATCTGATTGCTTATTTGTCCTTTTCTGAGTCCGCTTTGACTAGAATACGTCTCTCTGTACTTTTCCTCAGAGCCGGTCACTTATCGTACACAAACAGCAACATTTTAGGGGAGGGGGCAGATATGACCAGGAGGAAAGGGCCTACCTAGACCTCCCAAATGATCTCTGACTTGTATGTACAAAACCTTCAAAGGACTTTAACACAAATGGTCCGTAAAGGAACCTTATAACTCGGACCTGGTTGAGTATGGAAAAAATATGTTTTGGGAATAGAGAAAGTGTCCTGTTTAGAGAGGTGTCCTCAGTAGAGGTGTACATATTAGAGGAGTTCCAATCTAAGAGAATTGCCCCTCTAAAAATTACCCCATATGGGGGTAGCGTGATTCGATTAAAATTGCATGAAATTTAGTTCTGGTTACACATACATTGTACTCTCTATGGGGGAGAATATACATACATTTGTATATCTTGGTCATATCCATGGAAACGGTTGCCTAGGACACAGTGAGTGAAAGTCATGGAATATAATTATGTAGTAACCAATATATGCACATGTAATGTCCACGTCACCAGAGGTTATGTATGCATGTACAATATACGCTACTATGGATTGCTGGTTAACAATGTACACTGTGAAATATGTAACTATTAGAAGTAGCGTGCGTAAGTGCAACTGAGAAGGGTATGTGTTTGGCAGTGATATGAATAGCTAGTCGTGGAGGAGTGGGATACCCTTAACCCTTATCCATGTGGCAGGTGTCCTTAATAGCAGGTGTGGGATAGAGAGGGTTTGGGATGAGGGGAAACTGTCGAATCACTCCCTCGTTCACTGCATCTGGTCTTTTTTGCAGGCTACGTTTGTCCGGTGGAGGAATGCGGAGCTGTGTTTGCCAAGTGGTCTGACCTCAGGAAACACGCTCCCACACACCCAAAGGGTTTGTTACTCGCACAGCCATAGAGTCTAGAAGGGGGGGTGGCTGTATTGTGTCTTTATAATACAATGGGACCTCTGTATAACGGAAAACTTGGAACTAGAAATAGTCTCCGTTTTACAGCAGGGTGTCCATTCTGGAGAGGTATTGATTTGTATACATGGTAAGTATATAGGGACATAGAAATAGATCTGTTTTATTGAGGTGTCCGCTATAGTGAGGTATGCAATGCTCCACTGTATTAATGATGTTTCTCTTTACCGTTATATACTAGTTTGCAACATTTGTCAAGAAAAATTTGCCCAACCGCGACAGGTACATATACATCGGACGTAATTGTATGCATACAATACATTTACACTGTTTGCTAGTTTCCAATTTTTCTAAGTGCTAACTATTTAATCAAGATGCTACTAATTTATGTGTGTTATTGTTCTTGGAAAGTATTAATTTCAGTAGCTAATTGCATAACTGATGAATATAAGATTAGGGAGTTTTATATAATGAGGGAGATTACCTGTAGGATAGCAAGAGCTTCTTGTATACAGGCATGACTTTTACATGTATATGTATTTTATGGCTAGCTGAAAGGAAGTGTAGCAGTATATACATAAAGGCTAAATTTAGTACAATGCATTCTTTTGCTGTGTCCCATTTTTCTTGCTTGGTTTTGTTCTATCTTTAGTAGCATTTCTAAGTAGCTCTTATATACTGCTAAGCTCTTTTAAGCTTGTGTCTATTTTATCAAATAAAGTACTACAATGATTACTGCTCCCAGTTTGTGTTGTTGTAACGTTAGGTTTTTTTTCGTGTGCAGCGAGTGTGTGTGTGGTGTTGAATTGTTTGACTGAATTTTTCCCCAATTATAATGGTACTGGAAATGGGTGGTCATTTGATCGCCAGTGTATGCAATGAATGTGCACGTGTATGTGTTGACGAAGCAGG
>JAODVQ020277962.1:0-12711 GCA_025400075.2 Phenganax stokvisi
TCAGCAGGTCACCACGTTGACTGGGACAACATCTCCATTTTAGCCACCTACCCTGATTATCACCACCGTACTGTAACGGAGTCGTTTAAGATAAGATCAACAAGCCACACACTGAACAGAGATACAGGTTGCCTTCCTGCAGAGTACTACAACCTTACACGAAGACTTAGTTATGTCTTGTATACTTTGTGGTTTCTCTCATTCCTACTTAAACTAGAACCATTGGTTGTATTGCATTTCACTGATGATGGTGATAGGATTGTCACCGAAACGTTTGACATAATTGTCTTCTATATCTCGTTTCTTGGCTAGAGCAGTTATACACGTAAATATGGATATTCTTAGCCACAAAGGACTAGTTGAGCTATACTAGGGGCAGTCAGATCTTACTACCATGCAGTGCCATACCAACTGAGCTACTAGGGGCAGTTAGTCTTACTGCCATACCAACTGAGCTAACTCTAATCTCATTGGCACAGTGCCAACTGAGCTACCAGGGGTTGTCAAAAGAGATGGGGAGAGAGAGGGAAAAGGGAACAGACAGTACATTCCCATGGGCTTCAATGTAGTTAGCTTGTTGCATATGAATGTTAGTGCAACTTACCAGCACCCCAAACTGCAACTAAGATTATACACAAATTGATGAATTTCATCTTTTCTCTCCGCAAGGGCCAGTAGCTCTCTCAGTTTGCACGGGCTAAACCACACGTGATTAGTTGCTCGAATATTTTTAACCAATCGATAGTAGCAAGATGCCACCAGATAAAATAGGTAGGTGAGTATTCCACATGCTTTAACGCATGCTCAGTATACATTTTATACTGTGACCACTCCATTTGGCCCACACTGCCACCCACTTTCTTGCACTCTGTAGTAAACCACAATCGGCACTATAGTATCACATCAGCTGCACATCATTGTGTAATGCAATGACCATAATAATACCATTGATGCTCCACCAAGCTATCATAATGGTGGGATTTGATCCAGAGTCCATTCTGCAAAATGTAAGTAAAAATGCAAGCTAGTTGACACCATAATTTATGCCATAGCAACACTGCCATTGGCCATGCACCCACCAGAGTAGATGGAATTTAATGATAAAGTGAGAAAACCAGAAGTGCCAGTCTTACCACCCTGATACTTCAACTTACTAAACTTACTATTCAGTGCAGTTTGCATGTTATTATCATAAAGGCTTAGTTTCCTATTCTCCCTAATTGCTACATGAATTCTTTGACCATCTCAAGGAGTATATATCTCTATTACTGTGTCTACCTAACTCTTCATTCAGGCCATGCATACCTGTGCAGAACTTAAACAACAGAGCGTGCCTGCATCACACTCTCCATGCAAATACTGTTTAAAGTCTACTCTGTTTCCAAATTGGTCATACAAGTCAAGCTTGACTTTTTTATTTAAACCTTCCCCGTACTTCTTACAATCCCTAATGCTCTCAGATACCAAACACAAAAATTTCTTTGAAGTATATACAATCACTATTCTATTACACACAATTTTGGTAGTAACTTCTTACAACTTGTTGAGGTTAAAGTGGCGAATCTTTTAGTACGTGAAGGTGAATGAAATCTAACAGCCAACAGGGGCGCGCGCGGCACTATGGCCGGCCCAACGCGGTATAATGCGCATGCGCAGATTACGCTCAGCTGCAGCTCTAGCTATGTGTAGAGCTCTATATTATAACGGGTTTCCTTTATTTCTCAAGTTTGGTAAAACCCGGAAGTGCAACCAATCCCACTGAAATGCCAAATCATACTATCAATGAAATTATGAGCTACTTACTACTGCGTCTAGGCACACACAGCCCTGTATTAACCACGCACACAAACGTTGCTGATGCAGGCTCTTCGTTTTTGTGCACAGCCTCATTCCCAATAGTTTGCGCGTGGTCCCCCTACTATTAGGTCGACCGTTTAGACAAGTGCTCATAATGAAACAGCTCTCTGTATCAATATACTACCTAGTTGTAGTGGTGCTTATCAAAGAAATTCATTCAGGTCTGTTACAGCTGTAGAATTTTCGTGCATAATAGCTATCTTCTGTAATCTTAGAATGTTCACATTCAAGGCATGGAATTCAACTAACATCTAGCCTAGAAAGCGAGAACAAGAGAACGGCTTGCCTGGGAGAGAGTGTGGTGTACACATGTACGGTTCCTGATACTGGAGTCTTGCAATGGGCAATTGAAACCTTCAGCTCATTTGATAGTAATTCAATAATACTAACGGTTGAGCGGGATGCTGTTGGTTCTGTTGAGGTACAGGAAGATGGTCTTATAACTGCAAATGCTACCAACACTGTTCCACATAATGTTTACTTCGGAGAGATCACATCTACATTAACCTTACTAGCTCATGAACAGTTCAATAACAAAACTATCTGGTGTGGTAATGGTGGTACATCTGAATCTGACTCACCTTGTATCTTGAACCATTATGGGTGTAAGTTATGGGTGTGAGTCCTGTATTCACTATGCAAAGTAGATTATTATATTTTAATGCAGTTCCTCCCTCAGCCCCAACATCATTCTCTTATGAAGTCATGTTCTATGATAGTTCCGTTTTCTCTGTGTTACTTGAGTGGACAAGTCCAATAAATGATGGAGGACTAGTAGTGTCCAACTATACGATAGTAATCCAATCTAATTACTCTTTACAAACAATTGTTACAGTGCACAACAAGCAGTATATCACATTACTCTACAACCAGACGCACACAGTGCAGGTAACTGCTACAAACTGCAGAGGTGAAGGTCCACCTGCAAATAATATATTAAATATTTATTTAGGTAAGCATGTTTTTACTAGCATGGTAATAATTTGCAGTGTGATTGCAGTGGATTGTGGCCTTCCAGATGGTGTATCAATCAATACTAGTGATCATGAAATTTCAACTCATGAAGGAAGCAGACATACCTATCTTTGCTATGAAAATGGTATGGTCCACTTGGAGTGCTCACAAAATGGGTCTTGGATCAGAACCCCTTCAAATATATCATGTTCTCAAATGCATTTCTTAGTAATGTCCTAACAATCACGTATCTTGCTAAGACTATTGTTATATAGAGAGGCCCGCTTTGCAAGACACCAGTTCTTCCACCACACTCCTACATTGATGAAAATAGTGTGATGGGATCAGTGCTGGTCTATCGATGTAACCAAGAATACGATCCCCATGACCCAATGGTGTCGGTCTGTTTGTCAGGAGAATGGATGCCAAGCATTAGTACCCTAATGTGTACTAGGCGAGGTACCTAGCAGATAAAATGCTATCATTATTCTTCATCCACTCATATAATTCCCACAGTAGACTGTGGAATTCCTGTTCCTCCGTACCTTGGTTTGGTTCACTACACTGATACTACAATAGGTTCAAAAGTTTTCATTGAATGTGATGAAGGATTAGCACTGGTGGGAGAGCATGTAAACCACACATCTGTGTGCTCTTCTAATGGTAGCTGGTTTCCTGAACCTTCTATTGGGAGGTGTATTTCAATAATAGGTATTGTTTTCGACATTGCTGATGTGTTTGTATGCTTTCTTCATAGATGGAGTGTTTATGGTTCCTGATAAAATTGAAAATGGAATAATATTGTTTACTGTTACTGGAATGTTCGTGTTTGTTGTTTCACTGACATTGGGAATACTGCTTGGATGTGTATGCGTGAAATACATTTGTACCAACAAATCCAATCCCAGAAGTTCTCTTCAACCTACATATGAGGAGATAGAAGTGACTAACCATAACCGACCATCAGGCCCCATTCAAATGATTCATAATGAAGCATATTCAGTCCCATAAAGATACTTGCACTGAGTTACAGCAGACTTTTCAAAATAGTAGAAACTCAGCTGTGCACCATGTACATAATTTATGGTAAAGCACTCCAAAGAAAATTATTTCAAAGCAATGACATCAGTAGCTTAAATAATCAAAACATGGTGGTTTGCTTTTCATATAATTATAATTATGCATATCTTTGATAGGTTTAATTGTTGCAGAGTACTCTTGCACACTACTTTGCATGCTGGTGAAAGATATTAAAGCAACTGCAGTAGTATTTAAGAAGCTATATCAGTTAATGTAAATAAATTATTATGATCATTCATGTGCTATATTATAGAGTTAATGCAAATTAGTTAGCCTCATATCTATAGCTAGCAGGATTTAATACGATCACGTGAGTACTACGGTAGTAGAGTCCTAGCCCGGCCCCCAACCAGCAGTGCATGGTTTACTGGAGTTTTACCACCCAGACTGTATTACTTGCAGGAGCGCTAACATCTACGTCATTCCCGTAATTTTCCTGGATCGCGCGCTGTTGATTCTATATAGCCTCGTGGAACCACGCCCTCTCCAGTCCGACGGAGGCTATGTTGATTCAGGGTCCGCCTCCCAGTTGTAGTGTCGCATGTATGTCAGGGGAGGGGCAATAAACTATCGGCGTAATAGACTAGCTATAGTTAGCTAGTCTTTTTTTTTTCAACGCCATGGACTCCAATTTATTGGAGGCTTAACCACCAAGCGACGTATCACAACACCGGAAGATGTTCTGTAGCTTCACAGTCACAGGTGAGTGTTAGAATAATCAATAGTTGCTACTCTGTCCCTCTAGAGGGAGGCTGGCTTGTAAGACTATTATCTATAGTGTAGGACCCTTTGGACTTCCTTTGTGGAAGACTACTTTCATGGTATACTGTAATTATGCGAGTGGAAAAGGAAATTCAATTAGAGACGTTACACAGGGCATTTTTCGCCTACATGAGTTGTTTCAAAATCCCTTTAAATGACGATTCATGATGCCTGAATACAGGCCTGCATAATAATGGTTGTAATGAGAGCGGTGTACTTCAACTAGTTGTTGTGGATTCCTTTCACTGATAGATTTGTGCGTGTCTTTGACTTTCAGTCCAATGCTCAGTTGACTAAACTTAACACAATAATTATAGCTAGGTAACCAAACCTCTTGTGCATTCCAATGAGATTCATGCTCCACCATATATAGCCAGGGAATTTTGTCATAATAATACTATGGTGTAAAAAATTATAATGAGAAATACCAGACATAAATCACGTGAGTATAGTAAAGTCCACGTGATACATAGTTAGACCCTACGTCATTACTCATTTGTTGTGAAAGATGGCGTCCGTCAAGCAGGTGCGTGTGTAGGGTGTGGATATAGTAAGCTATCAAAACTAGGGGTGTCATTTACTTAGCCGAGCGTGTCGTGTTTTTTAGCGATACCCTTGACACCAAGATATTGCTCTGGCACACCCAAAAAAACTGGTTTATGCCATGTGTTGCTACTTCTCTTTGCTATGATGTAGATCACTGTTGTTCTTGGAGTCATTACAGCTTTAATCTCAGCAACTCATGGACGAACTGGTACGTTGGAACTCTTGATTAAGCAATACCTAGCTAGCTAATAGCTATGTATATCGTAGTGCTGAATGAAAGAGTATTTTTTCAGTTATTGGTTAATTAAATTTTAATCTCAGTCATACTATGATGACCAAGTGCAAGATTATTAGATAGACTTTAATCTCTACTGAAAATTTTGATGATAGTCACATGACCTGAGGTGATAATCATGTGACATCAGCTAAATGTATGTGCCTGACAAATCAGTTGGGCTAATTACTCAAGAGAGACTATGAGAAATAAAGTTGTTATGCACAATCTTTGCCTATAGATCAATCTAGGGCACTAAATATAATTTCACTATTCCTGCATACTTTATAGCAAGTAACATGCAAAATAGTACTTTTTGAGGTCCTTACTTGTATTATACCCTCGGATGTGGGCACATACATGTATTTTCTTTGTATTTGTTTTCCTCATACATGGTGTGTCTATGAACAAAATGAGAGAGTATCTATAGTCTCCTTTTGAAAGATTAGTCAGAGTGAATAGAAATTAGACTAGACTATGAGTAAATTATTTCCTGTCTTCCTTCTTATTAGCATCATAAACCTGTTAATTGTATACACCTATCACCTGAAAAATTTGTGCAAATATCTTAACTTGTCATTACGATGATGTTCTCTCCCTGTAGTGACAAATTTTAAAATTAAGGCTTCTAATGGATCGAAGTGTTATGAAACTCATTCTACTTATGGACACAGACATGCAGAGATAGAATATCCCGGACAAAATACAGAGCTGACATGCATAGAAAAAACCACACCTTATGTGTTTGGTCATTACAATGTTTCGATCACCAGAACACCCACTGGTAAAACCACTAATGTATATACAAAGCTACATCGTTATCCTTTGGTACCTGTGCATAGCTGTCTGCCTAATGTATGCTGTGCTTTACCTAACTATAGTAGTTATAACACACTTTTCTAACTTTAAGTGATTTAAAGTGTGTGCACAAGAATGATGTACCAATGCTCAAGGTAATAATAATGCACGAGCCAGAGGTGAGTGCATTATTACCACCCCGAGCATTGGTACATCATTCGAGTGCACCACTTTAAAGCACGAAAAGTGAGAAAAGTGTGTTATAAGTGTTTTATTGCTGATTACATGAATTTTGACCATTTATGCACTCAGTAACTTCACATTCACCATTAGTTTTAGCCCTACATAACATCTAGAACATTTATTTTATAGTTCTAATTGTTTTCACTCATTTTTAGGGAAAAAGTGTGCAATAACTATCTTATTGCACACTTAAGTGTACATTAAGTGATTTATTGTACACTTTTTCTGTAATCTCATTGGTCAGAAGTCATGTGACCAGCTATAATGTGGTTCTATTGTCCTGAAAAATGATTACCAACTCTATACATAAAAAGAATCAGCAAAATGTTTTTTGTACACACCATACATACTCCAGGGGTGGTGAAACAGGGGGAGGCAAAGGGGTAACCACCACCCTGACCTCTGCCAGTGAGGGGTCTTTCCCCAAAAATATGCAGCTAGCTGTGTAGATGCATTCTACAACTCACGGGCCAGCTACTGTAGAGTGATGTAGGAAGCTATCAGACAAGTTCCCAAGGCATATAGAGTCCCTAATCAGCAACATACAGACATTTGGCCAGTAACTTGTATACAGATGATCTCCATATCGCTGATCTTTCTTAGAACAATGTTGTTAAGAATTCTATAATATCTAAAATACGAATTCTGTTACCTTTATGCATGTATACCGACAGTTAATCTGCCACCACTTCAAAGTTCATATAGCAAACATGCACGTAAACTACAGAATAGCAGTAAATATACTGGAATAGTTTGGTTCTATATCCAGCTTTATAACACTATTGTCTCTAATAGCTCTCAGTAGCAATGCTAATCTATTCTATTTGTCTACACAAAGGTTTACAATTTAGTGTCTCTTTTTCATTATTTAGTAGGATCACAGTGTTTGTGGACCATAAGACTAAACGTACTGATATTCGGCTCTGATATTTTGAAATTCTCCACTGGAAATACAACTGTCATTTTCGAAACAGTCGTTGGTGAGCAATTTCATAAACATAAAGACAAATTATTGGCATAACTATTACATTGTAGTGAGCTTTGCAATAAATTAATAGCCAGCACATATGAGAGGTGGTTATTGGCACTATTTTGTAACAGACTAACGTAATTACTATGCAGAACAAGTAAATAAAAAATTCTTTGAATTTAAAAAAATGTGGAATATAGGGATGTATAAAAAGCAAGGAGACAGGTATAGGGATAAATTAGTATGTGTAGACAAGATAGGGATTGAATATTTTAAATTACATCATCATATGACCCACTGAGTGTCATGTGATTCCATACATACTTGATGATGTCTTACTCCATCGGTTGGAAGAGAGATGCAGTTGCATCCCTTTTAATTTATGTTTCAGGTCTGTCGTTGGTATTTATGTGTTTGTATTATTGTTAAAATTTGAGTAGATTCTGTGGAGGAACTTCCTCAGTTTGTCAAAAGAGATGATATGATCATAGGAGCAGGTGAAAGAGAAGGTGAATGGATAGTGAGAGTGGAATGGAGTGAGGCTAGGGACAGTTGTAATAGTCCAGTATCACACTATGTGTTATGTGTGACTCCACCCACTACTTCCGTTAAGGAGTGTTATAATGCCTCAACCACACATTACAACTTGACTGTGATGTCTAACATCAACTACACTCTCACAGTCAGAGGTGACTGTGGTACCATAAATGGTAGCGACAGTGATCCCATAACCCTTCAAGTCATTGGTAAGTGTATTAAATGTATAATATCGCGGTCTGTTATATTAATCTTTAGGCGGAATCAGTGATAATAGTACATGTTATCCAACATACAACAACGCTACCAGGGTACTGCAGAATATGACAGTTACTCATAGAAGATTATCTCTAGACGTATGACATTGATATCTCCCTCTGACATATTCACTCTTCTCTCTCTCTCTACAGTTTATGGGAGAAGTCACAGAGTATGCTGCTACAATGATACTCTTAGCAGATTATCTCTATGAACCTGCTGGTGTTAATGATACAGTTGTCATCAGCAGACAAGAGGAGACTATTTCCATAAATACTGATGCTATAGCCCAGTACAGACCTACAATAACTGTTGTAGTTACTGACAATCTTTCTTCGTGCTTTAATGGTATTTCTAGATTTTTTCATACTACCCTCAAACTACATTATGTTTACAGCATCGGAGCTATATACGACTGCAGATGAAGGTTACGTGTCAGTGGATATCAGTAGAACATCTCCTGTTGTTACATGTCTTGCAAGACCATCTCTCTACAACTGTACTGTGTTCTGTGGAACTAATGAAGACATTTGTAGTCTTAATACCAGGGAATCTAATACTAGTGCATCTAGTGATGTGAATATCGAAGTCAGAATACGTATTGAATCACCTACTGAACTCTACTGTATAGTGGTTGGTAGTACCAGTGATGAGTCTCTTCTCTTCAGAGTAAGAACTGTGGCCATGAGATCTAAACCTGGTGAGATCTCTATCTCGTTAAACCTTAACCAGTGCTTTCCTCCACAGTGTGTCCCACAACTGGTTTGTTAAGAACAGATCAAAATCCTGAGTGTATGGGAGGAGGAAGTGACTATGCTTGTACAGTGTACTCCACTGATGGAAGATATGGATTTGAGTATAATTCAACCACAGTTGGTTCTGTAGCAGATTTGTTTACCTCCAGTGACTACTGTTTTAACGGAACTATTAAAGAGAAACAGTCAACATGTTACAGTAATCAGACATGGTTCCCTAATATCACTGACAAAAAAATAACACCAGGTAAAGTATGTATATTAGTTCAGAACAAGTTTCACTAGCATATCTAGGGGAGTACGGGACACGTGCCTCCCTTGTACATACGTAATTGTAAATACATTGCACACATGTAATGTAGTATGCAAGGGTACATTAACGTGCACACTTGCCGTGCCCCCTCCTTCAATGGGTTATAGATCTGCCCCGTCCCTGATGTCTGCTGCAAGCATACACCAAGGGTGAGAGAAATATGCTCTATCTGTGGAGGTTTTCCTCACTTCCGAAGCTTGTATAGTGGCTTGACAAATGAAACAGTTTCCTTATGCACACTTCATTTGTAGAAATACAGTGTTATTATTAAACTGACTATTTATTTTGTAATCCAGTTTCACAAGAGAACTCCGAAAATGATGTGATTACTGCCTTCATTGTAATTGGGGCTGTATGTTTCGCAATTGGATTTGTGTGTGCAGTAATAGTTATGGCTTTTATGATCAGAAATAGAAGTAAGTCGTGCCCTCTTTTATAGTACATGTACATATGTATCATAATGTTGTTCTAATGCAGAGCTTACCACCACATTTATTAACCCTCGGCGCACATGCGCGAGGGTTGTGGTATTCGTTCTGTGTGTGTGTGTCTGTCTGTATGTCCGTCATCACACATCTCACTCCTAGAAGCATATTTCGTGCTATAATAATGAAGCTACATATTCTTCATGTGATGAACGTAAAATTTGTTTGGAGATTTTGCCTAAAGTCACTTCATTGCTGAGATATAGTGATTTTCATACCTAACTTGGTTGCGACCGATGGCCATAATGAGCGAGCAATACAATCATGAGCGGCCTTGTAAAACAGTCCAAGTTTGTGCTTCATGGTTGTGCTGGCATCTGGTAGCCTAGTGGTAAATCACTGTGGTTCTGGAAGTCCGCAGCCTGATTTCGATTCCCACGATTGTCAGTTTACGGGACAAGCCCACCCAGCGCAGTCGAAGCACTCCATCTGCGAAAGTTGACACTGCCTGCTTCTGTTCACTAACACTTCCTTACATCCTACAATACTTCATTATATCAGGATCTTGTTTAGTCTGAGATTTATTTATGTGTCTGACTGATGGTGTTCGAAAATTGATGATTGCTAACTAGTAAATCACTGTTCTTAGAGACACATATGCTACCTGCTGTCTGCACCGAGGGTTTGCACTTTTAGTGCTTGTGATAGGTGTTTAATCTTTGATCAGGTAGAGGATTTTCGGCGTGTTTCGAGGTTCTCTTAACAGTTACTTCATTTGTCACTGTTGCTGTCATAATTTTGTGGATAATTGTTGCAATCTATCTTCCTACCCATGGTTAGTCACATCATCATTGTTTATACCCAATCTATTGTACCCTTACAAAATGAACACCTCTGGCACAATATCGTAGAAATAATATTGGTCCCAAGTGTCTGCTGTTATTGACCTCTAAATGGATCTCTAAAAGTCTGGCCCAGATACTTGTATTATTGATTTGATTATGATCTCATATATCTGAAGGAGGAATATATAATGAAACAGAGTGGAGAAGAGACTCAGACACCTCACTGTGTCATTGTGTTGTTACTAATGACAAGACAAGAGTTCCACTGGTTATTGTCTGTGCTCTGGTATCTGCCTCTGCTCTTATTCTATGGCTCAGCTGTCTTGTAACACTGTTGATTCCATCCATCAAACAATGTCTCCGCAAGTAAGAAAAAAGAGGGCACGAGAGAATGGTTTAGATGGAATCTAGACTAGAAGTTCCCATATAACCAGTAAAATTAAACTGGTATTTCAGCTTTAGTATTGTTCTTGGACTCTCCCTCTATGCACACATTTTGTATAGCCTGAAACTATTGGACAAAAAGGATGAACCTTGTCTCTTGTCACTGGTGACGTCAGATTGGACATGTTGACGTAGGTAGATTACAAACCACAATCAGTGGTTTGCCTTATGTTTGCGAGGCATTATGCATGTGCAATTGCATATACCCTAAAAATGAGGGGAGAGAGCCCAGAAACGAGGCTAGTTCAAAACCACTGTAATGACAACATCATGGTTGTAGTCACTTGTCATTTAAATTATTTTCCAGGAGTTGTAAGCCAAAGTCATCCCCAAACACTGAAGAAACTGACTATCATCCAATGACTCCAATGGATGATAAAGGGGAGACATATGATACTCTCAATCATCCCAATAAACCATCTTCTCCTACTCCACTACTCAGTGACAGTGACCCTGCTTATGGCAAATTAGGCCAGGTCAGTCTCTACAAAAATATAACCAGTCTCACAGCAAACCTTTATACACACCATTTGTCCTACCTTCATTGATTTTTATGACATTAAATTGCGCTATTCTCCTGTATAGGCCAATGCCAAGTTTTTATGTGCTGATGATGCAAGACATGTGCATGTAGGCACATGTTCACTGCTACTTCTGAAAACCCTTAGTTGACTAGGTCTATACATTATCAATAAGTTCTCTAAAATACTCGAGTCAAAAATACTTTTTATAAAAAAACACAGGTAACGGTGACCTTTTACCTGTGTTTTTGTCATTCACCACTGAAGAAGACTGTAGTCTCAGTCGAAATGTATAGTGTATAAAAAGTATTTTTGACTAGAGTATTTTAGAGAACTTATAGATAATGCTCACTGCTATATTAAGCCCTTTTGTAGAGCTAATGGTGTCTATACTGAGTGGTCTAATAGTGCCATACATAGATATAGGTGTGCTCTGTCTTCTCTTATTACTTGACATACCTTTACAATAACAAGCTACGCTAGTAGGTATACACAATACACTAACACATTTATAGTGACTCAAGTCCATCACCATTGGACACTAACTACGAAGTGGGTCTTCCTGTAAATTTCCTTCTTATCTTCCTCAGTATATACTCATGTAATACACAGTTCCTAATCAGGTGTGTCATGTGGTTCCTCAAGTATGGTTGTGTATAATAACTGTAAAGTTGGCAGTAATTGGTGGTGTGTATGAAGTGTATGTATCACAAAGCACTACCTAGGGATGGGTAAGGTTTACTATGGGGCTATGATAGGTAGAATTGTTCATCTTCTTGTTCTTGTTCTTCTTCAGCCACGATAACTCAAAAAGTAAATAAGATATCAGGCTCAATTTTGCATGTAGGTGTAGTTTCATCCAGAATGGAACCTCGTCATAGTGAGATGTTTGTAAACAACTTTGTTTATAAGTAAACAACAAAATCAAATCTCCAAAAACCATAAAAACCCCATCTTTACGAAATTCAGTATTCAAATAGTGTTTAATATGTGAATAAACTTTGTTGTGGCAAATATTTGTAAACAACTTTGTTTACAAATAAACAACAAGTAGCAAATCTTGCAAAACTATATAAACCTATGCTTACGAAATTTAGTGTGTAGGTAGCAGTTCATATGTGAGTCTAAT
>JAODVQ020278173.1:0-12707 GCA_025400075.2 Phenganax stokvisi
GTCCTCAGTATCCTGTAGACACCCAGTCATCTGTTACTCTTAACCAAATATCTCACGCCATTTTCTCTCAGAAAAATTCAGTTTTGATTAATCTTAGCACTCCTTTATCCCTCACAGACATTCTTTTCTTTGAACCATATTGTTGTTGTAGTCAGCAATGTTTGGCTAGTCTGTATAGTAGAGATCATGAGTTTTGTAGAGTCAATTTACCATTTATCGAGCATGTCTCTAGTAATATTGCAAAGTCTCTTAGCTCCTCAAAACAGAATTCCAGTCTCATTGATGATTTCTGTACTCTTCTGAATGTTGGATTGCAAATGTTGGCAGCAGAAAGGGATAGCAGTGATTACGAGAAAGTGGTGAGGATATTCAAAGAGTGGCAGGTAGAGAATAAGGGAACCTATCAGTGTCTCCGACAGCATATGGACAAGTACAGCATCTTCTCAGGAAGAAATATGCTTGTAGGTTTGCACCCTCCCTCTAAATAATTGGTTATGAATTGTGTTTTTGTTACAGGAGATTGCCAATATCACTCATGACCCTCTACCGTCACCATTTGTCACTCCAACAGCTAGTGCTGGTAAGTTGAATTGATAATATGCACGAACTATACATACATACATACATACATCAGATGCAGCATATATATTTATAGTTATGTAAAAATTATGCATTTTGTCACTGTTTTGCAACACTTAGCACGCCAGCTAAATTCTGCACACCACAATTACACATTGTTGTAGGATCGTCACTAGATGATGAGATCAGGCCAGATATTTTAGCTCATATTGCCAGAGACCACTTAAAAGACTGGAAACTACTTTGCCCTCACCTTGGTCTCAGTCATGCACAGGAGATAGAAATTGCGGAGGGTCATTCTGGAAACGATGGCAAACAGAAGGTGGAGTTTCTGGAACTATGGAAGAAGATGAAAGGACCTAAAGCTACTTATCAAGCACTTGTCTCAGCAGGCGAGAAACTAGGAGACCAGGAAATGGCAGACAGTATAAAGGAGTTAGTATTGCTGGATAATGTGATAAGTCGGGAAGACATAGCTTACATTGCTGAAAACTACCTTGAAGACTGGCAACTGCTCTCCCCTCACCTAGGTCTCGATCGTGTGCAGAAAAATGTAATTTTACAGGATTGCCATAAGAACTATTCAAAACAGAAGCTTGAGTGTTTAGAACAATGGAAGGAGATGAAAGGACCAGAAGCCACATATCTAGCACTAGTCTTAGCAGCTAAGAAACGGGGAGACCAAGAGATGGCTGACTCTGTAAAGGGATTGATAATATATCAGTGATTCTCTACTACTCTGTATTTCAAATCTGCCATATTCTTGTAGTATATATTCTCGATATCGCCAGCTAGTTCAGTGCGCGGTTGTCATGAAGTGCAAGAGTAAATATGTGATGATTAAATGATGTCAATGATTACATAACACAATAACATCAGTATTGTTCATGGTTAGTCATACAAGACTGCTAAGAATTTCACTTCTCAGTAGTCCAAGTGGGAACTACTTCCATCCCCACACACCATTCCGTAGGCTGCGTAACCTTGGCGATCATGCCTTGTTTCTCCATCCTATTTAACTCGTCTTTGACAGCTCCCATAAGAGGTATTGGGACATGTTTCGGTGTCAGTAATGTGTGTGAGGTAGTTTGAGTGTGATTTAGTATTCTTCCTTGAGTTTTCCGAGTCCGGTCAAGAGTTTTGGGAACTTCTCTTGTGGCGTGTTCTATCATTAACATTGCTAATGTGTAAGAGGTTTTCTATCACAGGTTGTCCAAGGATAGGGTGTAATGTTTTTGATAACGTACACACGATATGTTTTTGTGTTTCTCTCAGTCTGGAAATCAGCTTCAAACCATCCAAGAACTGGGAGTATAATCTCGGCCTTGACTGCTAAGAATCCGGTCAGATTCATTGAGAGGAGGTCACCCTATGGCTTTGTAAACCTGTGAGAAATTACAGTGGCTACAGCTCCAGAATCGATCTCAAACCAGATTGATGTGCTATTGAGTAGAACGTTCATGTCTCACCTGTCACTTGATCAAGCCATTAGAAACTGCTCCCTAGAATTCATCCTCATGTACCATTATCACTCCACTCCTGAAGCAACGGACTCTCTTGTATTGTCCTATCTTTCCACAGTTTTGACACTTAGCCTCGCCAGCTGAACACTGCTGTCTAGGATGTGATGGAGTTAGTCCGCATCTCTGACATTTCTCTCCTGTATATAGAAGGATTTAGAGTCATGTTCCTTGAAGTGTGTGCACCTGATTTTCCTCCTTAGGTAACTTTTCCAATTGAAAGTTCATCTTCTTGCCCACAGAGGAACGGCTGTTGTTGATGGATGGTCTCACTCTGTGGCTTTGGTGAGAGCCTTTTCTAGAGTTAATTCTGGATCAAGCTGTAGTGACTCACTGAGTTTTGCATCCACGATGTGGTCTCTGATCATCCCATCATGAAGATCATTATAGTTACAGGACTGAGTGATATTATGTAGGGAAGTAGAAGACGCGTCAACAGATTCGTTCTTCTCTTAGCGGCGGGATTTAAATTTAGCTCTCTCAAAGGTGACGTGTTTTTTTTTTTCAAAATGCTTGTGGAACAGTTAAGTGTAGCCAGACACTTCCTGAACACAATGAAGCAATTTTTTTGCACTTGCATTATGATACAATTATTATGCCCAATGACGCGCATGCAAGTATGATATTGCCTGTGCTTAATGGAGCAGTAATGTAATGTGCGGGAATGGCTCTTTCTCAATCACACAAGAATTCTTGCATGCATTAGAGCAAGCACCTTATTCACCGTGCATAGGGTGTGGTTGCTATGGCCTAAATCGCATCTCTCCATCCTTGGAGCTAAATATCTAAAGATAGCAATGAATGGGCACTACCAGAATGGTGTCTGACAACAAAGGCATTGGCGTGAAGGAAGGAATTGCTTTGCTGCTATTGAGGAAGTGTCCAGCCTTACTATCTGGTCTTGGCTTAAAAGTGCACACACTAACCCTAGAGAGTGTAAGTTGTTCTAAAAGAAGCACTCAGTGCTCCATGAGGCACAAGCATTTTATGCTTATTGAATCAGTAATGTAATGAGTGGGAATGGCTCTTTCTCAATCACACAAGAATTCTCTCATGCATTAGAGCAATTATCTTGTTCACAGTGCATAGGGTGTGGTTGCTATAGCCTAAATCGCATATCTCAATTCCTGGAGCTAAATATCTCAACATAGCAATGAATTGGCATTAACAAAATGGTGTCTGACAACAAAGGCCTTGGCGCAAAGGAAGGAATTGCTTTGCTGCTATTGAGGAAGTGTCCAGCCTTAATATCTGGTCTTGGCTTAAAAGTGCACACACTAACCCTCTGTAAGTTGTTCTAAAAGAAGCACTAAAAGAAGCACTCAGTGCTCCATGAGGCACAAGCATGAATGACATTTTTATGCTTAATGAAGCAGTAATGTAATGTGTGGGAATGGCTCTTTCTCAATCACACAAGAATTCTCACATGCATTAGAGCAAACACCTTGTTCAAAGTGCATAGGGTGTAGTTGCTATAGCATAAATCGCATATCTCAATCCCTGTAGCTAAATACCTAAACCTAGCAATGAATGGGTATATACTATTGTAAGAAAAATGACGAGGAAGGCCTTGGTGCAAAGAAAGGAATTGCTTTGCTGCTATAGAGGAAGTTTCCGGCCTTTGGATCTTGGCTCAAAAGCGCGCACACTAACCCTAGAGAGTGTAAGTTGTTTTAGAAGCTTAAATATTTCCTTGCTTCCATTATACACACATGATTCTCATAATAATTGCTTTAACTTTCAGAGTCTAGGCCATATTGGACTTCCCTCTAATTTACATGGAAGAACTTATATTCTTTAAAGAGTATAAAAACAATATTTCTGTATGCAGTATAAAGCAGAGCAGCATTGATTGGCATCTTTAACCTGCTGAAGCAATCATCAACATTATGAAGCATCAATGTTTCATGAGGCACAAGCATGAATGACATTTTTATGCTTAATGGAGCAGTAATGTAATGTGTGGGAATGGCTCTTTCTCAATCACACAAGAATTCTCACATGCATTAGAGCAAACACCTTATTCACAGTGCATAGGGTGTGGTTGCTATAGCCTAAATCGCATCTCTCCATCCCCGGAGCTAAATATCTAAACGTAGCAATGAATGGGCACTAACAAAATGGTGTCTGACAACAAAGGCCTTGGTGCGAAGGAAAGAATTGCTTTGCTGCTATTGAGGAAGTGTCCAGCCTTAGTATCTGCTCTTGGCTTAAAAGCGCACACACTAACCAAGTTGTTCTAAAAGCTTAAATATTTCCCTGCTTCCATTTTACTCACACATGATTCTCATGATTTGCTTTGACATTCAGAGTCTAGGCCATATCGGACTTTCCTCTAATTTCCACAGAAAATCTCATAACCTTCTAGGAGTATAAAAACGACACCAGTATGAAGTATAAAGCAGAGCAACATTAATTTGCATCTTTAACCTGCTGAAGCAATCATCAACATTATGAAGCGCTAACACGTGCATGAATGACATTTTTATGCTTAATGGAGCAGTAAAGTAATGTGTGGGAATGGCTCTTCCTCAATCACACAAGAATTCTCACATGCATTACAGCAAACATCTTATTCACAGTGTATAATAAGGCATGGTTGTTATAGCCTAAATCTCTCAATCCCTGGAGCTAAATAAACATAGCGATACTACCTTAACAAAAATGGTGTCTGACAACAAAGGCCTTGGAAAGAAGAAAGGAATTGCTTTGATGCTATTGAGGGAGTTTCTATATAGCCTTAATATCGGGTCTTGGCTTAAAAGCTAGCACACTAACCCTAGAGAGTGTAAGGTGCTCTAGAAGCTTAAAAACATCCCTTCTTCTGTTGTACACACACATGATTCTCATGATAATTGCTTTAACATTCAGAGTCTACACCATATTGGACTTTTCTCTAATTTCCAAAGAAAGTCACAAAATCTTTCAAGAGTATAAAACGATACTTCTGTATTTAGTTTAAAGCAGAGCAACATTAAATTGGCATCTATAACTGCTACACATGCATTAGAGCAAACACCTAGTTAACAGTGCATAATAGGATGTGGTTGTTATAGCCTAAATCACATCTGTTGATCCCTAGAGCTAAATATCTAAACATTGCAATGAATAGGCGCTACTAAAAGAAATTAATGGTGTCTGACAACAAAGGCCTTAATATCGGGTCTTGGCTTAAAAGGATACTTATAAAGGATAATTATCAATTGGCATCTTTAACCTGCTGAAGCATTCATCAACATTATAGTGCTCCATGAGGCACATGCATGAATGACATTTTTGTGCTTAATGAAGCGGTAATGTAATGTGTGGGAATAGTTGTTTTTTTTTTATGTGAAGCAATCACACAAGAATTCTTTCATGCAATAAAACATAGCGCACCTTACTCACAGTGCATACACAGGGTGTGGCTGTTATAGCCAAAATCACATCCCTCTAATCCTGGAGCCAAATCCCTGAACATAGTTGAGAATGAGCACTAATTAGATATCTCAAGTTAAAAAAATGATGTCTGATGAATAAAGAATGATAATTGAATGGTTTAGAGGAAAAAAGTGAATCTGTGCTTTCTTGCTTTTGCTGCTTCTGTGTGAGCGTCCAGCCTGCTACTTACTCTATGCCTTTAATAATAAAGGTGTGAGTATATAGGAGAATGTTTATTAAAGCACATCACACACACCGAACTTTGACATTGTAGGTTGTTTTACAAGGTAACAAATTTCTCCATATCTATCTTAGACACATTCACATCTCAAGGATATAGTTGCTTGTAATGTTCTAATATTACAGTTGTGATGATGAGGTTTCTTGTTGCACTTTGGCAGATGTTCACTAGCTAAGTAATATGATTATACTAATAGTATGTTTGTTTTACCCTGCTAAAGTTACTCTAAATACTTGGCACTTTTGTTGGCCCACTCATTCACAGACTAGGAGTACTTGTAGAGCCATGTCTACAGTAATAATGTTGTCTTGACAACTTCACTGGACGGCTCACATATTGTGGTCCGTAAATCGTGGCATGCATGTTTTTACGCGTGTTTTTATCATTTGAAGGGCCTACACACCACAAGCTACTTTACACTTGTTTCGAGGTTCCAACTTTTGACGCGAATACGAACATCTCACCTTTTGTATATTATATATCTATGCGCAGGCGTCGCGTCACTCCCCCCTACGTGCCTCCCTGTACATTTAAATCGATCTTGTCACGCGCATTGTTAGTTGGAAGCTGAAGGTGTTAGGAGAGCATTCATTGCAGTTCCTGTGTTTGATTCTTGTGCTTTACAGACTGTTAATTATGTCGGTAAGTGTTTACCATACTCTCATTAGCCACTGTACTGGGCCATCAAGTACCCCAATTATATAGTATAGCCAGCACTCAACGCATCACTGGTAAAAAAAATAAGTTGGTATGAATATGATACATAATTATGAAGCATTAATAGCTGTCTCCGTTAGTAAAACATAATAGCGTTGTAGACACTCACCAGAGCTATATAGTGGCTTCGCTAGTGGCATATTTTGTGATGCAGACAGGAATTGGTGTAAATGTACAGACGCGCTAACACAGATACATCGCTGCAGAGTCTAAATCCGTGCTGAACCGAGCTATGTCTATCTTTTGATTGATTTTGAGAGATTGGTTATTAACTAGTAGGTGAATGCAGTGCATTGGTGGCGAGCGGAAGCGATCCCTGTACGCACTCGCCATCTTTAGAGTATATACAGCTGAGATCAGCTACATACGGCAATCGCTTATGACCTTCGCATAGCTACCGTATACCATACCTACAGTTCACCGGTGACACGTTGCATCCTTATTCGCATAAATAGACGCACGTAGAACATTGCCGGAGCATGCGTAGCTTGTTGGCAATATTCATAAAAACCACAACTACTTCGCTGAACCTGCAAGTATAACTATCGCTGACGGACGTGCGTGCCTTTACATAACTATATATATTAATACCGAGAACTTCCGCCGTGCGAACGACCAGGCTGGGCTCGCTTTCGCCCGCCAATTAACACATGCATACTACGTAGTAATTCGCTAATTGAGGAAGTTGGTAGCGATATACGGCTTGCAGTGGACGACACCGTCGTACGTATATATATATGTGTATAAAAGCATCGGAGATGCTCTGGATGTCCCGAGTGAAATCTCGCGTGATCAAGGACTGGCACGGCTCATAACTTGGCCGAAACAAAAGGAAAAGCTTTAGAAGCTCATTAATCTCGTTGAAGTTGGCATATAGACAAACAGACGCTTAAACGCTGCCAGGCTATCCTAAGCGTTTCGCATTAGAAAGTGGTTAAGGACGGTTTTTCTGGATTTCTGTCATAATTATCACCATCACCATATCTTCGCGTCGCAATGACGGAATGAGATAGAGCATTAATTCTTGCCAAAAAGTAGCCTGGTTCATGAGACGTGCAAGGACCTCAAGCGATCGTACGTTTGGTACAACGCGTTGCCACGAAAATACAGGCTCTCTCGTATATAGCTGGATGGTGAAGTGAGGCGCATGCGTACGAAAGGGCGGAACCACACCCCACACGTGCCCCTGTTCAGGGGGCCGGATAGGCGATCTGCAAGACTCCAGCCACGCACTGCAACAAACGCGCGCGAAGGATACTCACAAAGCCTTTTCTATATTGGGGCTCATCGCATAAATTGGTACTTGCAATCAGCAAAGCCACAAAAATCCAATGTGCACCCTCAGCTTTAGCTGCCAAGTGGAGTTAGGTCTAGCCCATACATATATACCAACACACTAGGATGTTTTTCCTTAAGGCTGTCATTGATTTTCCTTGATATATATATTAGAATTTTCCTTGATACCAGTACATAAAGTCACTACGACCGCGCAAACGCATAATTCACAGAAAGCTTAGGATTTGACATACATCCCCTTCATGACATCACAAAGCCGTTTTACATAATATAATAAACCTACAAATCTGATGCTTTAGGTATTCCTACAACTCTCTTAAAACATCGAGCTGCAGTTATCTCAGAGTCTCTGGCTTCTTTGTTCACTGCTGGCAATATGCCTAAGTGCTTCTGTAGCAGTGTGTATGTTCCAATTCTTAAAGTCAGAAAAAAATCCATCCCTCAGTGATCGCTATAGACCAATCACATTTGCTTCCTTATATCTTGGAGAATATTATAGTAGTCAATTAATTAACAAGCTAGTACTGTATTAAATTTGGTTTTAAGTCAGGGTCATCCACTTCTCTTTGCACTGGAATCGTAATGAATGTCGTGTATTATTTTCTACGGATCATAATTATGTTATGGGTGTTTTCCGGATGCATCTAGGTTGATCACAGAAAATGGTAAAAAACATTGTGGTCAGCCCTCTCTATTCTTGACTTTCTGGTCATTTAATACAATAGTAAGATGAGTGTTTGTTGGTGAAAGTTGTTCTAAACCATTAGCTCAAAGGAATCGTGTTAAACAAGGCGGCATTCTCTCTCCTGGTTTAATTGCTGTGTATTTGGATGGTTTGCTTAAAAAATCTGGGGTTGGGTGTTACTGCGGTCGCATGTTTGCTGGTGCATTTCTTTATGGAGGTGACATTGTTTTGCTTGCTCCTTGAGCATCTGCTCTAAGACAGTGCTTGATGTTGGTAGTGTATAATATGGTAATGATCATGGTTTGTTGTTCAATGCCAGTTTGCTTAACAAAAAAAGATATATTCTTCCAAGTACTACTCACAAAGGAAATCTCATCCAGGGAGATGTGTATATATTCCTCTATCTCACATAATTAAAATTAAATTAAACTTTACATACAACTAACTACTTACTATATTACCAATTTTGAGAATACAAATAATACAAGTTGGTAAAAAACAAACAGCTTTTGGCAATAAAATCTATTTAAACATTAATATCTGCCAACTAAGGAATCCTTGACCAAACTTGCCCAAAGGTAGATCTCATGACTTTCTCCATGGTAACAATGACATCACTCTGTTTCCATGGCAACCAATTATAACTTGCTTTTATAAATAACTTGCAAGTTGAAGAATTCCTTTTCATAATAACTATGACATGACTCTGTTTCCATGACAACCGAACAAAATTTGATTTAATTTGCCAACAAAAGGGTCCCCGACAACAAAACTTTGTCTAATGCTTGATATCATTGAACTCTCTCCAAACCAAGCAAAACTTTTTTCTGCCAACAGAAGGGTCCCTTGCAACCATAACTTTGTCCGATGCTGAATGTTATTGAACTCTCTCATAGTAACCATGATGTGAGTCTATCTCCATAGCATCCAATAAAAAAGTGAAATACATAATTCTATATACATTAGACACATGACTACTGTATGATAACAGTACCCACTCTACTCTGTAACCAAAACTAAAAATGAAGTGAGAGAAGTAAATGAAAAATTCTCCAAAATTTAAAATGTGGCATCTAGGGATTGAGCACTAAGAAAGGAGATAAGATGTGGATTGTATCAGGATTACACATCCCATACATCATCTCATATGATTTATATGCCATCTTGTATAAGCATAACACGATAGCAGACGATATAGAGGATGTGTGGTCCTAATGCGATCCCTATCTTTCTTGTTACCTTCCTTTTTATACAATCCGTATATGCCACATTTTTATATTTGGAGAACTCTTCATTATCTGTATGAATAATGCTTTATTTAGTAGCAATTTTCTAATTTTTAAAAATATTGTTAGACCAATTCGCTTATTGTTTGGTTTATTCATCTATTCATTGATTTTTCTATTACACTTCCTCTCTCTAGTTCATTTCAATCAGCACGAGAGCACCCGTTATAATTTTACTTCTTATTTTAACCACTGTACTATTAGGAGAGGCTGTTGCTAGCCTGCCGTACAGGAGATCTGGAAGCTGTACAGAGATTGTCCAGCCAATTGAATATTAGAGATGTTAAGTCTTCTGATGGTGAACAACCTCTACACAGGGCTGCAAGGTTAGGTGACTGTTTGTGCTTTTCCTGTCTTACATGCGTTAGTAGGGTAATTAAAAATTCCTTCAATTGAATAATTACCACTAATAAGGATGATGTTAAGAAGGATTGAGACAATGTCGGGATGGATTTCAGCATATATACCATGACATGAGTCCTTTATTTCTCGCCAAGTATTTGACCAATCAGAAAATTTCAAGATGTGTGCACTAAATTGCTTTATGTAGCTATCTCTGCAATAATAAGTAACTGCACAATTTTGTAAAAGCTTCGAAAGCAGCAAGGCAGACAATTCAGGGATGGCAAACTAGGCAGCAAATAGAGGGTAAAGCTGGCTTTATGCTCCATTAGGCAGTTTATGCTGTATACACCATTGCTTGTGGAGCTCCATAGCAATCACTGAGAGCAATGCACTAAGCCCAAAAGCTGTGCAGCTAGTTGATTCGGCAATTTCTATACATTCTGGACGAAGCTGTCAGAAACATAAAGGATACCATGCACGTAACATTTGCATGAACTAGTAAGACCATAGCATAAACACTAATGAGCTAATACACTATGGCATTCAACTAAGGAGCTTCGTTCAGCGGGTCGTTGTACGCTTAAATCCTTATGAGCTTAGCTTCTCTATAATATAGCAGCAAAACAATGCAGTCCAGCTAGCAGCTAATATTAGTCACCTTGCTTCTCTGAAACTGATGAAATATAGGTGAATTATGGCCTCCCAGTTTCTGCCTGCACTGCATACCACCAAAGTGCACAAGTTTATAATTGAGCTAGTGTGGTTTTAAATCAATTTTCATTCGAGTATGTGTAGTCACATCACTATGTAACATTAATACAAGTGTTCCAGGAGGAGGTACTGGCTAGAAGGTTATATATGATGGCCATTTTATCACTCCCGGATATGAAGGTTTCAGTGGAGGTTGTGTGATGTTTGAAAAGGAGCTATAGATTCGGTGCCTCTTTATTGCACGCAGCAATGATGAATAAGGGAGTGAATTGATAAAGGTGTTTCTTAATGATGATGCAAGTGATCCAAGATGAGTAATTGGGGGGTTGCCTCTGCCAAACTCTTCTTACCTGAATGATTGGATTGCACTTGTATTTACTGCTGTACTGAAAGTGTTTAAATGTGCAGTTGTCGTATAAAAGCAGGTGGACTAGTATCCATGGCCGTTCATTTCTTACAATTTTTCCATTTGCCAGACAAAAAGAAATATACATAAAAATCACCGACTATCTGGATGTCTTATTTTACATCCCTCTGTCCTTTTATCCACACTAACATGAAGCTACAGGTCTTCTCTCTGTCTAATATACATAAAAGGCCATCCTGGATAGAAGTGAGCCATGTCTCTTCGCAACCGGTGCCGCCGTTTGCGAAACAACTTTTCGTGCAAAGAAGGCCATGCCACGGCTGAGTCAGCAAAAGAAACAGATGGCACGTGTCTCTGTAGCTAGATCCTCTTGTTGGTTACAAGGTTTATGGTTTTTTCAGTCCTCTAGAGCCCGGTTTTCATTGCTTCCACAGTGGTAAGTCGTAGGTTAGCTTTAGTGCATTTATATGGACCTGGGCTCACGTGGAGCCTGGTAGTGGAAGGCCTAAACACGCTCCCTTCTTTACCGAGTCAGGGAAGTGAAAAAATGAGCAGGTGAGGTGGACCGGTTCACCCTCTTTTATACCAGAGGGTTGCGGGGTTTCTTAAAACTCTCTACATATGTGGCAACTGCACATTTAAAGCAAGTTATGATTTTTGGGTAACAGAGTAAAAAGGATATATCTTGAGCAAAACCTCTTTGGTAAGCCCCTCCATGTCATTTACTAAGGCAATGTCATGATTTGACCTTCTGTAAGTGAGAAAAGCTACTTTGTTGTTCTCAGAATTAAAATGGAGCTTGACAGAATTGGACTTTCCAAAATTTATATCGGTGGTAATCTAGACGAGAATAGTGGCTCAGAGATTTCTAATGTGGCTTAGAGATTTCTAATATAGCTTTAAAGCGGAAAATGGTGTTTGTGTGTGGCCTACACTTCTCTTCATAATCATTCCCAGTGCAATGAAAAGCAATAAAGTGCAAACCCTCGTCGCAGACATCAGGTAGAGTAGCTAAATGTTGCTCTCCTATATATATACCTGGCTAGCGAATATATCCCACTTTGAAGTGCACCGGTTCCACGAAGGTGTTCAGGCCTTTCAAGTTTATAATTAGCCTTGTCCCTCCATCCTTCTTTGGGACAGCAAACAATTGGGAGTTGAATTCCATCTGTGCCTGATTTTTTAGCACCTGTGTTATTACCTGCTTGGTAATCATTCTCTGGACTTCCTCTGTAAGGATTTTGGTGTTGGGAAATGTAGTTCCTGGGGAACCGATCCCTGGTAAGGCTAGCTGATTAGTTCCGGCTGATATCCACTTATGGTACTGAGTACCCTGGGGTCCTTGCTAATGACCTCCCAGTTGAATTTGAAATGTGTCAGTTGTCTTGCTATGAGGGAGTGTGACTGTGTTACTTTTTGAGCTATCATTTTTACCCCCATGCTTAGAGGGTGTTTACGATCGGTGATTTCATAAGGTTTGCAAGGTACTTTGTCTGCAATAACATACATGTGACAATTGGTAAGTTTGGGGCTATGTAAA
>JAODVQ020278280.1:0-32262 GCA_025400075.2 Phenganax stokvisi
AATAAATGTTTCTATAGTCGTAGAACAAACTGTTAGTTTGTTGCACAGTGCTACGCATTTCACGAAACCGCTAATGCGATAACATTATTTAGAAATGGTATTAGTTAATAAAAAATATTTTTTGGCTTCACCTATTAATGACGCGATTTGTAGACCAAAAGGGTGCATAATTTTACAAAGATTGTATTTTATGAGGAATTCCGATGCGTCGGTATAGCATTCAAACCAAAATTGTTCTCCCGTTTTTGCTTCTTTTTTCTGTAGTTGCTGTTGTATTGTCTTTGGTATCCATTGAAATTTTCGCTTGGAAATACAGCGAACAGTTTATACGTGAAACAGAAGGGTGGCTTGATACCATCATAGAGACGGGGTACTTTCGGATTGATGAGGAAGACCTTGAGAAACTCAAGCGTGCCTATAGTGCTGAGATTATGGTTTTTGGTTCTGATTACACGCTGAACGCAACCACGTTAGACGCACTCTCTAATGTTGAATCCGATTGGACGCACCTGGCGGATAAGATGCGGCTGCGTGAAGTCAAGCCCTACTTAGAAAATCCGGACGAAACCTCTATTACACGCGATGTTACAATTGATGGGAAACCGTATAAAGTTTTTTATCTGCCGCTTGAACTTGGACGGTTTTTCTGTTTTCTACGTCCGATGGACGCGATTTCTGAAGCGAAACGGACGTTGACGTGGTATATGCTCAGCATCGCGGTGCTGGTTACAGGGTTGGTTGCTCTTATCAGCCACCTTATCGGGCGAAACTTAACGAACCCAATCAAGGTTTTGGTTGACTCGACTGCCCGCGTCGCGACAGGCAACCTCGATGAGGAATGTAAAATTAAAACGCACGATGAGATCGGTGACCTCGCCGCTGCTTTTAACCAGATGACAAGGGATCTCAAACAATCACGAGACAAGTTAATTCAAGCCGAACGCTTAGCGACAGCCGGAAAGATGTCTGCCTCCTTCGCGCACGAAATCCGAAACCCGTTGTCATCTATGCGGATGTTGGCACAGATGTTGATACAGAAACCGGAAATGTCGCCCGAAATATCAGCAGAAAAACATCAGCAATCGCTGCGTTATATCCTCGAAGAGATTGAGCGGATAGATGTCATCGTTAAAGGGTTGATGGATTTCGCACGTCCGACGGCACTTAACCTTGTGAAACAACCCATAGCGCCTACTTTGCAAACCGTCTTCGCATTGATGGAAGCCAACTTGGCACACCATCAAATTGAGTTAGTGTTAGACGTGTCACCTGAAACCCCAGAAATTGAATTTGATTCAGATAAATTGAAGCAGGCGTTTATGAATGTCGTCCTGAACGCGATGGAAGCGATGCCGCAAGGGGGTGTCCTGAAGGTCTCTACGGTTATGGATGCAGATAAAAGCGTCGGTATCAAGGTCACGGATACCGGTGTCGGGATACTAGAAGAAGATTTGGCGAACCTTTTTGAACCGTTTTTTACTCGGAAAACGCGAGGCACCGGCCTCGGTTTAGCGAATGTGAAACGGATTCTTGAGGAACACAGCGGTCGCGTTGAGATTGAAAGCACACTCGGTGCAGGAACAACGGTTTTGATGTGGTTGCCGATGGCGGATTCTGTGTGAATATAGTAAAATCAGAGAACATAAGCACACTCCCTGGTAGGTTCGGTTTCTAACAGAACCTAACGGTGTGTAAAGGCAATTACAGAACACACTATAACTCGATACTATTTCCTGATCAGCATCTTCCGTGTGGCAGTGAAGTCGCCTGCGGTGAATGTGTAGAAATAGATTCCACTTGCGACGGGTTCGCCTTGTCCGTTCTTACCATCCCAATAGATCGCGCGAGATTTGTCGTAATAGAGACCTGCCGGTTTATGTCCTAACGCAAGCGTTCTGACCAATTTCCCATCTGCAGAATAGATGGACATGCTAACATCTGCCGATTTTGCCAATTGATACGGTATCCACGTTTCTGGGTTGGAAGGGTTGGGATAATTCGGCAAGACGGATGTCTCCGCGGTTTGAACAGCGGGTGCTTCAGCAGCGCTTCTTTCTGCAAGTAAATCAACATCATTGAAGTAGAAAGTCCGAACGATGACCCACATTCTGCCTCGCAAGAACCAACCGTCTTCAATCTCACCCCAGACACTAATTGAACGGTTATTTAGGCGTTCCCACCCCTTTACATTTGCTGTGCCTGTGGAAGTCAATAATTGAATGTCCGAGATTTGCAAAACGCTAAACGGATTCTGGAATGTAAGCGTCTTTTCCCATTCGCGCGTGTTTCCCCGAAACACTGCTTCACCATAGATCTCTATCGCCTGCATATCTGACCAGTAATCGAGGTAGTTTGTCTCAAAGGAGGGGGCTTCCAACGGAACGATTGCTGTATTCGGATTGCGTTGAAACTGATTAAAGAGTCCTGCGTCAATTTGGAATTCGTACCATTCGCCGCTCCCTATCTCAACAAATTCTGATAGCGATTCCAGGGACCAATTCGCGTCAAGTTGTTCGGCATCCCACCACTGAAATCGCCCGTTCGGATCGGCGATCAGAATTTCGTTCTGGCGCGTATCATAACCTACTGCAACGACCCAGTGATACCCTGTATCTGAGAGCCGCAGGAGCAGGATAGGGGGACGATTATTTCTGATGTAGCGGCGCACATCGTCAAGGGTCCTATTGGTGTACCAGTGTGCATTGACATCTAATTCGTTGAGTGCTTTTCGGAGTTGGGTTGGTGATGTGCCGAACGCGACGCTTCGGATGCCGGCTGCTTTCCAGATATCCTTGAGTCTTCGATGTTTTCTGTGGTAATAGAGGAGCATTTGAACGCTGTTGGGACCGCAATTTTTATCGAACTGCTCCATGATGATGAAATCGTTTCCGCCATTATGCGGGACATACCGACTGATCTTCGGATCAAACGACGATGAATCGAGGCGAAGTCCTTTAATCGTAACGATCTCGTCGCCGTTGTTGTAGTTATAAATCTCCGCTTCGCTGCATATCGGGATGAGTATCAGTATTAACGAAGCGAAGGCTGCGTAAAGTGTGACCCTGCGGGGTATGTTGAGATGTCTCATAATTTTAAGATAGGTTTGTCACATCATGCGTTGGAAGTTTTAGCGCGGTACGAACGTTTTGACGCACTGCCTCACATACATGCATGGCGTGCTGCGTGTTGTCAGCAGTTGCTGAATCACCGGGATAGCGAGACTGAATAGCATACGCCGTGATTACCTTAAAGTCAGGCTGCCAATGGGACCAAGCAGACAGTGTCGGCACAATCAATGCTAACAATTCTTCAAGATTATGTGTTCTTGGCACGGGAACGTTCGCCTCTTGTAGCCACGCTTTGAGATATTTTTCAATACACTGTTGTGCATGGAAACAGATAGAATTGTGAAATGGACGAGAGGACTGCCGCGCCAGATGTGCCATATCATAATCTTCTTCGGCTTTCTCTATCCACTCCAAGGTCAACGCGTTCATGCAGATCTGCTCCCTCTTGAAGGTGTTCGGTGTGCCTTCCCTATTTCTCATAGCGTCATACACATCGGATCCATAAAGGAAATCACCTTTTTCAGTGATCTCGCGGAGAAACCAGTCGTTATACGAAACGCGATAGGCGATTTCTTCCGGCGAGCGCACCAAAAGATCCAAACTGAAGCGGGACGGAATGCGCTGCTGGATCTCTATCGCTTTGTTACGAAACTCTGATTTCGGTATATCCATGACGACCAGGAGATCAACATCCGAGTCTTCTGTAGGCGTACCATAGGCATAAGAACCGAAAAGAATCACTTGTAGCGGTGTGAATTCTTGTACGATGTCGTCACAGGTCGCTTGAATCTCTTCCCGGGTAACCATAGCGTTTCTCCTTTATTGGACTCACATTAGATTTTAGCATAACTTCGGCTCGGAGTCAAATGATTTTTTTACACCTGCCACACGAAAAATGTTCTATTGAAAAAGATGGCGATGTGATATACTGATTGTTGGAAAACTGGAAGCATAGAAATAGGAAAGGCGAGGCATTGATTCAGCAACAGGTTAGAGATAGTCTCACGTGGCGTGCGGTGCTGATCGGTTTGGCGTGTGCCACTACCGAATGTCTTCTCGCGCCTTATAACGATTACGTCATCCGTAACATCTTCCTCGCAGGCGGACACTTTCCGGTCGCCCCTTTCTTTGTTTTGACAATATTTGTGTTGGGTGTCAACGTCCTCTTGAAGCGGTTTTATCCTGCCTCGGCGTTTTCGGCAGGGGAACTTGTCACGATTTGGTGTATTATGCTCGCCCCAGCAGGCATCCCGTCATCAGGGATGATGCGCTACGCGCTCAGTCCGATGGTGGCTTATCGCTACCTCGCGACACCGGAAAATGACTGGGAATCTCTATTTCACCACTATATTCCCTACTGGCGCGTGGTACAAGATCACAGTGCCGCGAGTTCATTCTTTGAGGGGATTTTTGCAGATGAACCGGTGCCGTGGGGGGCATGGATAACGCCTATCTTGACGTGGAGTGCTTATGTGCTGGTCGTCTATTTCGTAATGATATGTCTCTCTGTCCTACTCCGTAAGCAGTGGGTGGAGCATGAGCGTTGCGCCTTCCCGCTCGTTAAACTGCCAGCAGAAATGGCGACGCAAGGGAGCGGTAGCCTCGGACCGCTCTTTAAGAATAGCGCGCTCTGGTTCGGAGTTGCGTTCCCGGTACTCTGGCACACGATGAACGGTTTGCACACGTTTTTTCCTGCCGCGCCACACATTCCACGCGATTTTTGGCTCGATCCGCACCTCGTTGAACGGCCTTGGAACGCGCTGCGTCCATTTCAGATTGTTATCTTCTGGTCGATGGTAGGGTTTAGCTACCTGCTCACCTTGGAAGTGTCTTTTAGTATATGGTTCTTCTTCCTCTTTTACAAACTGCAGTGCCTCTTAGGCGTGATGTTCGGTTTCCAACTGACTTCGGGCCCGGGTGTACAGTGGACAGGTAAATCGTTTAGTGCAGCACAAGAAGCAGGCGCGTGCCTAATGTTTGTCGGCATCGCGCTCTGGAAATCAAGGCAGCACATTAAGGGCATGCTCCAATTTCGTTCCTCCGACGAAGCACTTCCGCATAGCGTTACGATCTTCGGTCTCATCGGTGGTATCTGTGTTCTGGTGTTTTTCAATCACTTGATGGGGATGTCGCTCTTATTCGCGCTCGGCTTCGTCCTATTCCTGCTGGCGATGTACATCCTACTGACATGGCAGGTCATCAACGGTGGTATCCCGTTCATCAACCCCTCTTTTTCACCGCAGAGTTTTTTCTTGACAACGCTTGGCACCTCAAAAATCCATCCATCCACGTTGACATCAATGATGATGCATCCGGTATGCCTGACGTTAGACCTCCGTGAGTTCATGATGCCCAACATTATGAACGGTTTGAAAGCAGCGGACGAAGTCCGTATCAAACGGCGGCAGCTCCTGATCGCTATGGCGGCCGCGATGGTTATCGGACTTGCGGTGTCCTACTACTCCGCTATCAAAATTAGTTACGCGCACGGCGCACCGTATACCGGCGGCAGTTGGTTTATGCGGCAACTTGAGGGGTTACTAACAAGTCCGAAGACAAGCACAAATTGGACAAATACTGGGTTTATGGTCGTCGGAGGCGGTTTCACTGCATTCTTAATATGGATGCGTCAGACCTTTGTGTGGTGGCCTCTGCATCCACTCGGTTATACAATGTTGAGTTCTTGGGCGACGTTTAAGCTCTGGTTCTCCATATTCTTGGGATGGGGTCTGAAGTTTAGTATCGTGAAATACGGTGGTTTGAAAGCGTATCGGAGCGCGAGACCTGTGTTCCTTGGACTCGTGATCGGAGAGATGACGTGCGCTGGACTCTGGGCAATTATCGGTATGGTTACTGGGGTTAGCACGGGGTATCGGATTTTGCCAGATTGAGGGGCCACTGGACAGGAACGTTTTACCTTGACATTCGACGGAATACCGCGTATTATAAATAGGACTTACGCATGTGCTCTTTTGTAGCATAAACTTCCAGTTTGTGCTACCAGAACGCTGGGTTTTCCGCAAAATCTCATCTAACAGAACAGGCAACAGTCAAAATTGCGTAAGTCCTGATAAAAAGACAATTCGCAATAGAAGATTTTAAATTACAACAAAATTAGGAAATTATGAAAAAATATTCCCTTATCTTACTATCTCTATATCTGTTAGGCATCGGGTTACCGTCTGCATTTTCAGTCGATTTTATCCAATTAGAGCGTGAATTCGGTGGCAAAGGTTCAGCCGAAGGGCGATTCAGCAAAGATATTCATCTCGCCTTTGATCGCCAGCACATCTACGTCAGTGATACCGAAAATCGGCTTATTCAGAAGCTGTCGGCGACTGGAGAATTTCTGTTCCAAATTCCAGAAGCACCCGAATCTCCGGATAATATCTTACGGAAGCCAGGGCACCTTGCTATTGATAGCGTCGGTAACATCTATGTCGCCGATTTTACCGCGCATCACATTCCTGAAAATACCGATCCGAAAGTTTATATCTTCGCATCGTGCGTCCACAAATTCAGTCCGGGCGGTGAACTCTTGGATACCTACTTCGTTGACCCGGTAGATGTCTATCCGAAAGTTGTTTTGACCGCAGGTCTTATCCTTGATGAAGACGGAAAAGCGGCTTTCGCGATTCAACCGAAAGGGTATAATAGAGCCCTCCGCGTTGCACTTAATACCCAAAATGAGCTCTACGTTTTAGATGCCGAACGCGGACGCGTCCATAAGTTCGGTGCGGACGGGGAAAAGATGGTCACTTTCGGTAGATACGGCGCAGACGATGGCGAATTTGATACGGATGCCTCCGATATTGTAATCGATGCTCGCGGGAACGTCCTCATCGCGGACACAGGCAATCACCGAATTGTGAAGTTTGATGCAGCCGGTAAACCGCTCGGCAGTTTCGGTCAAAAGGGACGCGGGAACGGTGAATTTACGAAACCGATGGCACTCGCGACACTGCCCACCGGCGAAATCCTTGTTAAAGATGCCAGTCAATTCCGCAGAAAGATTGGTGGGTTGCCGGAGATTGTTGTCCTTTCACCGACCCTAACGCGGCTGACGGAAAGCGCACCCAGTCAAGCCGAACTTGCGGATACCATTAACAACGCAACACGGTCACAATACGGACCGTTTGCCCAAAGTCCAGCAGTCGCTGCCGATACCGCTGCGCTAAATAGACGCGTGCGCTTGTTGGAAGAGGCAGAATACAGTCGCTACTATGCCGGTGAAACCGATGAAGAAGACGACGCAGAACTCGCTGAAGAACTGAAACGGAAAGACCTCCGCCTGACGCTCTTGCACAACGTGATCTCAAGAATCCAGAAATTTGACAGCAACGGTCAGTATATCGGACGCATCATCTATGAGACAGATCAACTCAGCGAGGAGAAACACGACCAGACCTTCTTGGATCTCGATGCTTCGGGACATCTCTACCTACGGGACGACAGCGATTTTACCATTGCGCAATATTCTATCACAGGGTTTACCGTGAAACCCTCCTTTATGAACGGGTTTTATAGCCTACGCGCTGCCAACCTTTATAACGAATACTACGAGGATTATGAGGACATCGATGTTTTAACAGATGTCCAAGATGAACTCAACCAATTGGAGTTTAAAAATCTATTGGGATGGACGTATAGCCTCTCTGAACGGTGGCACTTGACGTTCCTTGACGAGTTGACTTACGCAGAGCAAGATGAACGCTATATCACGCCTGCGAAAGTGGAAGACAGTTACGATTTCGGGACACAGGCATTGGAGAACGCTTTCGCGGCGAACCTGAAGTTCATCACGAACCCGAATCCGTATCGCTATAAAGAGTTGAACCTATCGGTTGGACGTGTTGACGGGACATCCGATTTGACACAGGACGCACTTTACGTCGATCTCAACAAACAGCGCAGAGTTGATAGCGGTGATGCGAGTTCTACAGTTATTGAACTCAATTGGGATATCTGGTCGCGGACGAACCTATGGCTCCGTTATGCCGATCTGAATCCTGCAGAGACGAGTCGCAATTTTATCCGTCGGTTCTATGATGTATCCGGGGATCTCTACGAGGTCTTTGGCAGTCGCAATCAGGCACGCCAGTTCCTTGGCGAGTTGACCATAAAGTTTTGAGAGGTTTTCTGAACATGGAGTTTCGAGCACTTTACCCTGACGAATTAGAGGTGTGGTTGGACCACGTCACTGACGTTTTTTCTGGGGGCCGTCGCTATTTTTCTAATCATTGGCACAACGATCCGTGGCGGGACCCGGAGGGTATCCGTATTGCGGTCGATAACGGTAAAATCGTCAGCACGGTGCGTGTCTTTATCCGTAAGATGTTTTTACACGGCGCACCGGTAACTGTCGGTGGTATCGGCGAGGTTAGCACGCGCTCGGAATACCGTCGGCGTGGACTTGCGACGCAGCTTCTTAAGGATGCGATCGGGTTCATGGAGTCGCGTAATATTGTCACCTCCTCACTTCATGGCAGCCAACGTATCTATTCGGTTGAAGGGTGGGAGAAGGTGCCGCGCTACTATGCGAAACAACCCATCGCTGCGAAAAAGCAGGTGGCGTGGGATGTGCGTCCGGCAAATTTCGATAATCACGCCGAAGTTGAAAAGATCGCTGCGCTTTATGATACTTATGCACGCAAATTCAACGGACCCTTTGTCAGGGATGATATGGCTTACTGGACAAAATGGGTGCGGGCGGAGTCGCCGAGTGCTTGGGTCGCTGAACGTGATGGTGATATTGAGGGTTACGTATCTGTGGTCCATCGTGAAGAGCGATTAAACGTTGAGGAATTCTGCGTTTCAGATTCCGTCTTTGCTGAGGATCGCGGTCAGCAGCTTTTTGGAGATATGCTCTCTAATGTGATCGCGCAGTTGGATGCCGAGTCGCTTGAAGTTATCTATCCTGCCCCGATTGCAGGCGGTTTCAATGCTCCAACGATTGAAGAATACGGCAGTGCGATGTATCGTATCAATCAACCCGACGCACTTCCTAACCCATCTGATTCAATCCCGAATCTGTTACACAACCAACCCCAACCTCTATCACAAGGTATCAAATCACATCACATCTTTTGGTATACGGATGGGTATTAAGGCATTTTCTGGCATTTTTTCAGAGGTGTTCTATGTATAGGCATTACCCTATTGTGATTCACAAAGACTCAGATAGTGATTACTGTGTAACCGTTCCAGATCTACCCGGTTGCATAACGGCTGGGGGTACATTGGAGGACGCACAAAATCAAGCGGTCGAAGTTATCCAATGTCACGTTGAAGGCATGCTACTTGATGGTGAACCAATTCCTGAAGTAAAAGAGATTGCATTCCACCAAGATGATCCAGACTATGCTGATGGGGTGTGGAAATCCATAACAATAGTTCTGCCCGACATTTCCGAAATTCGGATCTCTCGCCCTGGACGGATTCAGAAATTTTTTCAGTGGTTCAGCCAAACGACGCAAATTTTGCGTTAGCAACAAGTGGTGGTAACATTATTAGGGTGCACCGTCCCGGTGTGAAACAACATCAATCACAATCTCATTCTTAAGTGCCCGGGCAGCATAGGACAATACTGCCCGAATGCTTTCTTCAGTTAAATCTGGATAGTCCGCGATGATCTCTTCATGTGACATGCCACTTGCCAATAGTCCCAATATATGCTCAACGCTCAAACGCGTGCCGTCAACAATCGGCTTTCCACCAAGGATTCTCGGATTAGCAACGATTCTTGCCATAATTCTTTACCTCTCTATCAAAAATTTGTTAATCTCACCTATATAGTTTACCAAAATTTGCGGCTTATATCAAACTATTTTGCTGGATTATCTTCCGGTTCTGTATAAAAAGTTTGACTTCTAATCTCATGCAAGATATAATCGTTTCTGTGAGAAAATAGTGAATTTCATAGCCATCTTGTTTTCAGGTTTCGTCGTTTGAAATTACGGGGAGGATATGGACATGTCGAAACTACGTGTAGGGGTTATCGGATGTAGCGGTATCGGTACGACACATGCTTCAGGGATAGTCGGTCTGCCGAATGTTGAGTTAGCCGCTGGCTGCGATTTTGTTCAAAGCACCTTAGACGCTTTCAAAGAAAAGTATCAGGGTAACTGGGATAATATTGCCTTGTATACCAACCATCAGGAGATGCTCGCCGAAGCGAATTTGGACATCGTGACGGTGGCGACCTCTGACCATCGGCACGCCGACCTCGTCGTTGATGCTGCGAATGCCGGTGTAAAAGGTATCTTCTGTGAAAAGCCGATGGCAACAAGCGTTGCGGATGCCGACAGAATGATAGAGGCAACCGAGCGGAACGGCACGATTCTGTCGATTGACCACACCCGTCGGTGGCAACCGTTGTGGCGACATACGCATGATGTCGTTGTCGGCGGTGGCAGTATCGGGGATGTCCAATACGTTATCGGGACGCTGAGCGGCGGACGCGCGATGCTGTTCCGCAACGGAACGCACCTTGTGGATGCTATCTGCTATTTCGCTGACTCGGAACCGGAATGGGTCTCTGCCGAATTGGAAGACGGTTATGAAGACTATAACGAATATAAAGGCGATGGCGGACATGTGCCTGCGACCGAACCCTCGGCGCACGGGTATATCCATTTCGCGAACGGCGTACGCGGCTACTATGCCGGCGGGCCGAAGACGACGCTCTCTGGATTTCGCTTAGAGATCGTCGGTACGAACGGTTATATCCTTATCAGTGACCGAGGTGCGACACTCCATCAAAATGATACGGTTGAGACGATCGAGGCACCGTCATGGGATATGACCGGTATCCCTGCGGGGGTCCGGGAGTTGGTTAGCCTTGTGGCAGATGGAGGCGAACCGGTTTCGCCGGGGAGTGAAGGGTACAAAGTCGTTCAGATTATCATCGGCTTCTTAACCTCGCAACAGCGCGATAACGGGAAAGTCAGGTTGCCCTTGTCTGCTAGTTAGTTTGTTCTTCATTTTTGTACGGAATCAGTCGTTTTGGACTTGCAGAAATTTTAAAATTTGACCTTTTCTCGTAAAAAATTGTATAATATTCAGAACGTCACTTGGTAGAGAATTCGACCCGCGCCGCTTGGCGCGGTCTCTACCAGAACCGAGTCGAATCGGGAGTGATGTTGTGTGTTGAAGTGATGTAAACCCAATAACCTTTCTAACAATTGAATAGAGTCAATTTCAAAGGAGTCAACCATGACTTCCCGAAATTTGTGTCTCTTAGCCAGTTTGTTTGTCATAGGATGCGCCCCAACTCTTGTTCAAGAAGACCCTGATGTAGAATTACTTCAAATCATGAATTCTTGGAAAGGAGCTCACATATCCCAACTTATTGAAATGTGGGGACCCTATGCAAGTTCAATGAGTGATGGAGCAGATGGAACACTCTACGTTTGGCAAACAGACCCGCTTTCCTTACCTCCTATAGCACCACCTACAACTTCGCCAACACCTCATACATCCGGTGGCGGCTTCTTAGGAGGACTACAGAGTGGCACTCAACAAGCACTACAACGGCGTATTCAATCTATCTACGAGGAACGTGTAAGATTGCGTCAACGCTATTTAGCACAAAAACGAGTTTTCTACACGCGTCAAGATGGAATCATCTATGCGGTAAAAATAGCATATTAACTCACCGAATGTGATATACTGGAAGGAATCTAAGCAGCTCCTAACCTTTCCACCCTAATAGAAAAGAGGTGATGTAGCATGCAGAAAACACGGATTGTTAACCCTTTTGTTATTCTAAAACTTGAGAAGCGACTCAAGCAAGAAAAAGGGAAACAGCAACTTCTACAGCATTTTGAGCAACTCCGCTTGGAACAACGTAGGTTGCGAAACACCGTAAACGTTACCATTACTGATAAATAGCAGAGGGCATCTTAAATCAGGGACGCTTAGATTTCTCCAGCTTGTGCAGTCTCTATCTGCACACTCGCCCTGAGAAACATCTCAAAGATGTTCTCGAATCAGCAGTTGTATTTATCGCACTTTTTTAACAACTTTTTGCAAGTCCACAACGACTAATTCCGCTTTTGTATATGTCAAGTACAGTTACTAAGCCTACAGTTTATGTTGAAACGACAGTAGTTAGTTACCTCACTGCTCGTCGGAGTCGAGACACTATTATTGCCGGGCATCAGCAAACAACACGCGATTGGTGGAAGATTTGTCACGATAGATTTGAACTCTTTGCCTCGCTATTGGTTTTACAAGAAGCCAGTAGAGGGAATCCGGAAGCGGCGCAAGAACGACTCAAAACTTTAAACACACTAACCTTGTTAGACGTAAGCGAAAGCGCCGAGACTCTTGCTGAAAAAATGGTAGATGCAGGGGCAATACCTGAAGAGGCAGTTGAGGATGCTCTTCACATAGCCATTGCGGTTACAAACGGTATGCAATATCTTGTAACATGGAACTATAGACACATCGCTAATGCTATAAAGCAGCGATTTATCGCTGAAGTTTGCGAACAGGCAGGCTACCAACCTGTTGTCATTTGTACCCCTGAGCAGCTCATGGAGGAGTCCTAAAATGTGTGAGAAGTGTGATCCAATTGTGAAGGAAGTCCGGAAATTTCGTGAGGAACACGCGAAAAAATTCAACTACAACTTGCGATCAATCTATGAAGATTTGATTGAACAAGAAAGACTCAGCGGTCACAGGTTTGTCTCTTATGCATCGGAAGCCTACAATCGGATTGAAATGCAAAAGCACAATTTGCCTGGAGACGATGAAATACTTTACGGTGGGAACTCTAAATATTTTGTTAGGCACCCCTAAGCATGATTGGTAAAACCGGAAAAACTCCGATTTAACCAGATTTTAAGACAATCGCATTCTCAGGGGACCAGTGCAGATAGACCGTATCGCCGCGTTGGAAGCGGTGTGTATCTTTCGTCCCGATGTTCTGCTGATGCGCAATCAGTGGCGTTGGATAGTCTGTCTGGACTGTATATTGTAGCGTCGTGCCGAGATAACTTTCGTCTTCAATTGTGCCGTGTAAACAATTTGAATTATCAGAGATAGGTGTAGTCCGCAGGTCAAAACGTTCTGGACGAATCGCTATAGTGACAGGTGCGTTCAACGGCACGGCTTTAGTCGGTGCGCAGGTAATCTTGAGCGGCGGGTCTGTCGCTAAGGCGACTTCGTTCTCATTGATAAGTGTTCCGTCAAGGAAGTTGGAGGTGCCGATGAAGTCGGCGACGAAGCGCGTCTGCGGAGCATCGTAGATTTCGGACGGCGTTCCGACTTGCAGGATTTTCCCGTCGTTCATCACTGCGATCCGATCGGAGAGTGCCAACGCTTCGCCTTGGTCGTGCGTAACGTAAACAAACGTAATACCGACCTTGCGTTGCAGTGCTTTAAGTTCGGATTGCATCTGTTTTCGGAGTTTCAGATCGAGCGCAGAGAGTGGTTCATCTAAGAGTAGAATGGTGGGTTCGTTAATCAGCGCGCGCGCCAGTGCGACGCGTTGTCGTTCACCACCGGAGAGTTCATTCGGTTTTCGGTCGCCATATCCGGGCAGTTGAATTAAATCTAACGAACGTTCAACGGCATCCGAGATTTCTGATTTCGATGCCTTTTTCATTTGCAGTCCGAATGCGATGTTCTGTGCGACGGTCTTATGTGGGAATAAGGCGTAATTTTGGAAAACGGTGTTGACAGGACGACGATAAGGTGGCGTTTCTACCATTAATGCGTCGTTAATGTAGACCTCTCCGGCAGTAGGATACTCAAACCCTCCGATGATGCGGAGCGTTGTCGTTTTTCCGCACCCGCTCGGTCCTAGCAGCGAAAAGAACTCGCCGCCTTCTATCTGTAGCGATACGTCATCTACGGCTACAGTGTCACCGAACTGCTTTGTTACGGATGTGAGGGTAATCTGTCCTAACATATATATGTTGTTCTCTGACAAATGACGATATTTTCTTCGTGCATCGTTGTAGAAGTTTCACCTGCGATATTGGAAGGGCTGTTTTTCTTCGGCATCCGTTTGTTTGGTATGTTTCTGACGATGGTAGCCTTATGTGTGAACCCGTGTTGACCAAAGGCATCAACAACAAATTCATCCGTCGGCAGCAGAACCTCTTTGACTCGGCGATTGCCTACGACATAGCAAACTGTGGCGCGTGGCGAAAGCACTTGTGCTATTGAATTGACGCTACCTCTGAGATCAATATAAAACGCCGATACCTCCCGCGCTCGCTTTTCATCGATTAAACGGATTTTGTCAACGGCAGCGGATATCGGTGAATTCCGTAACGCTTCTTTTGAATGCTGTCCACCCATTGCGATTTTGTCAATTTTGCGGGCATCCGGTAAACCTATCCATTCCGCTGCAAGCCGCGAATATTGTCCGTACGCCACTGTCGTCTGTGAATCTCCATACGGCGGGGATGTAATCACTAAGTCATAGCCTCCAAGCGGACGAGGCATCGGAAGTTCTCCTTGAACCGTATTCGCACTCGATACGGATACCTCAACGTTTTTCCGTTTTTCAAGGAACGCTGCCAACCCGTGCCGGTTCCTGCTGAGTTTCTTGCCGAAGATACCGAAAACGTCAGGTTTGAAACCGTCAAGTTTTTCGGCAGGCATCCGGTATAATTTAAACTCTCCGTTCCGTGTGTAAGATACCTCTCGAACCGTTTCCGAAAAAGCAACCAGTATAAAGTTTCGGACTTCTTCATCTTCTACATTGTTAATCCACGTCCGTAGATAAGAAAGATATTTGATAACCTCTTCAGAGAACCAATATGTCAGATTGAGAATATCAGGGATCGGAGCGTCAGGAATTTTGCCTTCTTGGAATTCAACCTGAAAGAGATGATCGTTTAACCGGTTTAGCGTTTCGTCTAACCTCTGAAGACACATCGGTGTCGATTTAGCAGCTGCTATCAGGCGAACGAGCGGATTAATATCGCAGCCGACACTGTGCATACCAAATAGCGAGGCTTCCACCAGAGAGGTGCCGGTACCACAATAGGGATCGAAAAGCCAGCCCCCTTCTATGCCGTAGGTCTTAAGAAGTTTCCGTGCAATTTGGGGGATCATCATCGCTGGGTAGGTGTGGAAGCAATGGGTGTATTCTTTCGTATCAGCATTCTGAAGATCCCAAGTTTCGTCTCTGTATTTCAGGCTTTTCGTGGGCATCTCTATTGGTTTTCCGTCGCGGACATTCAAATTTTTGTGATAATGCAACGCTTGCCTGGCTTCAGTCAATCTTATCCCTTCAGGTCAGATCCGATGAAATTCCGGTTTTTTAAAAGCGCAGCTTCCATGACAGAAAAAGACCCAGCAGCCGGATCAATTACATAATCGCCTTCATTGCTGACAGCAGCGATGAGTTCTGCCTGTAAATGAATAGGTTTCTGATGCGGATGCTCTTTCGTCTTTGTGCGTTCAAGCCAAACGTCGCGGATGTTGTGGATTTTCCAAACGCCTTTCGCTCTGCGTGGATGTTTCTGTAGCACCACACAATATTCACTCACACGCCTGGATCGATAACCCATGCCAAACCTATCCTTATTCCAGACGATCAAATCTACAACGTCTAACTGTGTGTCATCAAACCATGTTCTGAAACCTTGGCAAAGGTGAAATTTATCCATCCACAGAAACAGATGCCCAGACGGGATCAGCACATCGTCAATACCTTGAATGAATTCCGCAATCAGTTCTTCTGGCATTTGCATTAATGCAGATCTGCGTTTCTCTCTACTCTTTCCCTCATTGCCGTAATTCATCCTATCAAGCACACCGCGATACTGTGGATCAAGAAACGCGACAGGCACAGCTGCTTTCGGCAGATGAGATAGCAGTTTCAGGCCATCCATTTTTAATCTGGTATTCGGTTTCAGAAATTCGGGCAACGCTATAGGCGGTGCTTGTACGACTCGCTCGGTAGAGAATACTGTCTTTTTAACCTCATCCGTTGTGTCAGGAAAAAGTTTGAGATTTTCCTTTATAGAGGTCAATTTCTTCATAAATTCTCCTTGTTTCACTCACCTGTCAAAACCTGCGTCAAAATTTGGTTCACCAGTTGCGGGTTCGCCTTTCCGCGGGTGGCGCGCATCACTTGACCTACGAGGAATCCGATCGCTTTCTTTGTCCCATCTCGGTAATCTTGGGCAGGCCCAGGGTTCTCCGCTACGACTTGCAACACAATGGCTTCTATCTCTGAAGTATCCGTAATCTGCGCTAAACCTTTTTCGTCAACAATCTCTTTCGGCATTTTGCCGGTTTCAAAGGCATCATCAAGCACAGATTTTGCGATCTTGCCGCTGATGGTTGCGTTGTTAATCAACTGGATAAGTTCACTAAGATGTGCTGGCGTGACTTTTGAATCTTGGATCTCAATGTCTGCAGTGTTGAGGAGTCGAGTTAAATCGCCCATCATCCAGTTGGCAGCGGTCGCGGGTTCGCCGCTGAGCTGTGCAGCTTCATCAAAGAATTCGGCGAGGTGTCGGGTTGTCGTCAGGAGTTCAGCATTCTCGGCGGAGATACCGTAATCCGAGATGAAGCGTTTCCGCCGCGCTGCGGGGAGTTCGGGAAGCGTTGGTCGGACTTCATCTATCCACGCATCGCCTATCTGGACGTGAACGAGATCGGGTTCCGGGAAATAGCGATAATCGTCCGCTTCCTCTTTGCCACGCATCGCTACGGTCTTACCGGTGCTGGCATCGAACAGGAGTGTCTCTTGGACGACCTCTTCGCCGGCATCTAAAATCCGTGCCTGCCTTTTGACCTCGTATTCCATTGCATCAATGAGTTCCTGAAACGAGTTTTTGTTCTTAATCTCTGTGCGTGTCCCTAATTCTTTGCTGCCTTTAGGGCGGAGCGAGAGGTTCGGTTCGCATCGCAAACTCCCCTCCTCCATGTTACAGTCGCTGACTTCGATATATTCCAAAATCTCCTTAACGGCGCGACAGTAGGCGATCGCTTCTTCGGGGGAGTGTATTTCAGGTTCGCTGACAATTTCGAGGAGCGGCACACCCGCGCGGTTGAAATCCATAAAACTACGGGTTGGATCGCCAGTAACTTCGGCATGAATAGATTTGCCCGCGTCTTCTTCGAGATGGATTCTGCGGAGCGCGACGGTTCGCAGCTCGCCATTAAATTCAAACGTTACCTGTCCGTTTTGACACAACGGGATGTCATACTGCGAGATTTGGTAGTTCTTCGGCAGGTCGGGGTAAAAGTAGTTCTTCCGATCAAATTTACTGGATGTGGTGATATCGCAGCCCATCGCCAGCCCTGCGCGGACCGCAAACTCGACGGCGCGTCTGTTGATGACGGGTAATGTGCCCGGCATCCCTAAACAGATTGGGCAGGTGCAGTCGTTCGCCGAGGCGCCAAACGTATAGGCACAGTTGCAGAAGAGTTTGCTCTTTGTACATAATTCGGCGTGGATTTCTAAGCCGATAACAATTTCATACTTGTCCATGTGTTCTCTCATGTTTTAACAGCGCGCGAGCTGCCTACCATTTACGGTATAAAATAGCGGCAGCTCGCGCGAATATAGAATAGGTAGCGTCTATAAACCTTTCTCCGATAGTTCGTTGACAACAGCGACATTCGCTTCCACTTCGCTTTCTGAAGTCATACCGATCGTCATGGCGTGTACACAAGGCAGGCTCATTACAAATTCAATTGCTGCGCGTTGGTCCTCTGCATCTTTCGCCAATTTGCCCATGCCTAAGACTTTCATACCGTAAATACCTTTGCCTGCGAATGCCATCTGTTCCATCGTTCGGATCACATCTGCTGGCGATGCGTCCATGCTAACACCGGCGTGATTAATGCGAGCCAAAACGACCTCGACCCATTCTGTCATAGCAGATGTTTGGAATGCGCCGTAGTCGTGGCAAGAGACACCGTGTGCACGGATCAATCCCTGCTCTTTGCATCGGACGAGTGCCTCCATCGCGTCCGGGTAGCGTTGGGGCCAGTCGACCTGTGTCAGGCAGTGGAGCAACACAATATCCACATAATCAGAACCGATCTCTTTGAGGAACCGCTTCACATCCGCTTCCACCGTCTCCCGTGTACGGGATGTCGTTTTTGTAGTGATCGTTACGCTTTCTCTCGGTAAGATTTCAAGTGCCGCTTTGACGTGTGGGTGACTGCCGTACTGATCGGCAGAATCCCAGAAGGTCACGCCTCTCTCGTGTGCGAACAGCAATAGATCTCGGAACGTTTCAAACCCCAAATCTGTCTGGTTTGACCGACCGTTCCAACCGTTTGATCCGGTCCCTATGGACAACCGTGAAACGTTTAAACCTGTTTTTCCGAATGCTACAATTTCCATCAGATTTTCTCCCACTTTTAAAAATATGCTCTCAATCTAAATTCGCGAGTTCATTAAGCCTCCATTAAGTGTAACACAAGGTCTCGAAATTTAGCAAGCGGTTTCTGTGTTTTGCGAACCTCAAAGTATAATTGTTCAATTTTTTGTTGCTTTTTGGTAATGTGTAACGTTACACTTAAAAGTTAAAATCAAGTAACTGCTCTCATTGTTTTTATTTTCTCTACGCGAATAAATATCAGGAGGACACCGAGAAGGTTTAAAATGAAACATCTAAATTTTTTGGATAGAGATCCAATTCAATTGGGTAAAAAAGCGGATCCACACACATCAAATATTGTTAGCATGCGCCCATTTTTGTGGGGATTGCTTATGTTGGTTTGCGTCTGCTTCGCATTAGAAACGCCCGTTTCTGCCGACGAAGTGCACAGCGAGGCGTGGCAAGAGGCTTTCGCGCTTATCGATAAAGGCGATCGCAGACGCGCAGTTGCCAAGCTTGAAGGTTTATTGCAGACCGATTTGCCGGAGGCGGAAAAACTGAAAATCCACCATACGCTCGGTTATAACTACGAAAAACAGCGGAATCGCCCACAAGCGGTTCGACACTATGCGCGTGTCATCTCTTTTAGTTATCCATTGGCAGATTGCGCTATCTATCGACTCGCGCAACTTTACGAGGATATGAACAACAAAGACCGCGCGGTAAAATGGTATACGCAGCTCGTCAAGGAATATCCATCAAGTTTCTATCTGTTAGACGCGAAATGGGCGTTAGCACAACTTTTTATGGAAAAGAACGCGTACGAGACAGCGAAGTCATACCTCACCGATCTCGTCGATCAACCGCGATACGCGAGAGAGGCATCTTTCACTTTCGCACGCTGCGAGGAAGCGTTAGGTAATGTTTCTGCTGCGTTTGATGTCTACCGCGAACTCATCAAAGAGAAGCAATCGCTGAGTGTCGCGAGAGATTCACTCGGTCGATTAAAACAACTCATAAAAACACATCGATCCCTGAAATTGACGGCTACGGACCGGCTTAATTGCGGTATGGTGTTTTATGCTAACAGACAGTGGAAATCTGCTGTCAACGAATTAGCACTCATTCCTAAAACCGTCGATGTGGAACTTCGGGCGCAAGCCCTGTATCTGACTGGACAGAGCAATCAGGGACGCAAATGGCCAAATACGTCGATTAAGAACTTTGACGCTGTGATCGCGCTCGGTGGCAAAAACAGTTATATCCCGCGCGCGACCTATCAGATTGCGCAGAGTCATCACCAGAAGGGACATCTAAAAACAGCGGTCAGTCGGCTTGAGAGTTTTGTAAAAACCTATCCGACAGATGAATTAGTGGACAACGCTCTCTACGATATTGCGAAGATTCACGAAGCGCAAGGAAAATCGGAATTGGCACTCGATGCCTACGCCCGTTTAATCAAAGCGGCACCGAACAGTTCTTATGCGGATGTTGCGGCGTGGCGAACAGGTTGGCAACGTTTCGATGAACGCCGCTATGAAGAGAGTTACAACGCTTTCAAAGGATTGAAGGAACATTTTCCCGGCAACCGTTACGCGATGGGTGCACATTTCTGGATGGCGAAGATTCGTGAACGGCAGAACAAACCTACCCTTGCGCGAAAGATTTATCAGGAAGTCGCAGAAGCGCGTTATTGGTACTACTCGGCAAGGGCAAAGGCGATCTTGGGGATTTCTGGATCCGAATTGGAGCCGAAAGCGATTCAAGATGCGGAATTACCGGTTCGACAGCAGTGTCCGCCACAAGTTCGGATGCTCATGGAACTTAGACTTTACGAAGACGCTATTACGCAATTGGATAGGCATATTAACACCGCTGCCCTTTCAGAACAGAACTGTTTTTATGACCTAATTACATGCTATGAAGGCGTCGCGATGTATGACAAAGCAAGGGAGGTAACGGAACAGTCACTTGAGAATCCTGCCTTCGCAAATGCCACACGAGCGGATTTGGAAAAACTCCAGGGAAAACTTTATCCACGCTATTACGCCACTGCAGTTGATAAATACGCAAAATTGTACAACGTTGATACTTTTTTAGTCGCCGCGATGATCCTCGAAGAGAGCCGATACAATGCGACTGCTGTGAGTTGGGCGGGGGCGATTGGACTTATGCAGATTATGCCTGCAACTGGCAGAGAACTGGCACAACAACTCAAAATTCGACGGTTCCGGACCTCAATGCTCAAGCAGCCTGATATTAATATCCGGATGGGAACAAAGTATATCGCCGACCTTAATTCGTGGTTTGATAACAACCCGATGCTGGTTATCGGTGCGTACAACGGCGGTCCTGGACGGATGAAACGGTGGGTGTCAACAAAAGGTATTAAGGATATTGACCTATTCGTAGAGAAAATTGCGATTCGTGAGACGCGGCTCCATATTAAGAAGGTTATCGATAGTTACGATAACTATGTCCAGCTTTATGGGAAATCGGACGAACCGCCCGCGGTAAACTCGGCAACGGAGATAGGACAGAAACAACTACAAGGTTTTTAGATACCCATAATTGTTGTTTTATAGGTTCCTTTGCAGGCGGGGTTTGTAACCCCGCCTTCTCTATAGCAGTCCGTTTAACGCTATAATAGGTTCCTTTGCAGGCGGGGTTTGTAACCCCGCCTTCTCTATGCAGTCCGTTTAACGCTATAAAGGAACTATTTCTGGTGGGTTATCGCGTGTGATGAGGATGCGGCGGGTTTTCCATGTCGCGTCCTCTTGTGTCGGGAAATCGGAACGGTAATGCGCACCGCGACTCTCTGTTCGAGCGAGGGCAGATTGCGTTATCATCAAGGCGACGTTGAGCATATTCACTGTTTCAATTGTTGATACATCTTTGGTATCAGAACAGGTGAGTACGTCTCCTAAACTTTCTGTTATGTCTTGTAGCACAGCAAGGGTGTTTTGCAGCCCTTCGCCGGTTCGTTCAATGCTCACATTTTCCCAGAGCGTCTCTCGGATTGCACTTTTGATCTCCTCTATGTCCGTCTCTGCTGCTGTATCAGTGGATAGTGTAGCGGATGTTCCCACATTACTCGGTATCTGTAAATTCGGTGGATGCGCAGGTTGCGCACTTGCAAAAGTTGCAGCGTTTCTGCCTGCACGCGCACCATAGACAAGGCATTCAAGCAAAGAGTTACTTGCCAAACGATTCGCACCATGGACACCGGTACATGCAACCTCTCCACAGGCGTAAAGTCCTCCAATATTCGTTTGCGTATCGGTATTCGTGCGGATCCCCCCCATCATAAAATGTGCACCGGGACGGACAGGGATTAAGTCGATGCTAATATCGAGTCCATAACGTTCTGTTGTTGCAGAGATCGTAGGGAATCGTTCACGGATAAAGTCTGTGGTTTTATCCGTAATATCGAGATAGACGCAGGGGAACTGTGTCAGGTACATCTCGTTTTGAATGGCTCGGCTCACGACATCTCGTGGTGCGAGTTCCGCTTTCTCGTGATATTTCCCCATAAAACGTTCACCCCGAATGTTTAAGAGTGTCCCGCCTTCACCACGAACCGCTTCGGAGATCAGGAAGTTGGGAGCACCGTCGAGGAAAAGCGTTGTCGGATGGAACTGGACAAACTCCATGTCTATCATTTCGCATCCGGCGCGCCATGCTGCGGCGAAGCCATCGCCAGTTGCGATCTGTGGATTAGAAGTACATGGATAGACGCGTCCGAGTCCACCGGTTGCGAGGATTGTAGATTTTGCTCGAATACAGACGACCTGTTCTTCTACAATCGCCGTAACACCGTAGCAGTTAACCGTTTCTTCACTGCTTTTTCGTGCGTCTGCATCGGTTAATAAGTCGATAGCAAAAGCGTTTTGAAGGATGCGGATACGTTCCGTATTGCGGACGCGTTGAATAAGGACATCGGTTGTTTCGCGTCCGGTTGCGTCGCCTTTATGGACAATCCGACGGCGACTATGTGCAGCTTCTTGCGTGAAACGGGGGAGCGTTCCTTCCCAATCGAAGTTCGCGCCCCAATCGAGGAGCTCTCCGACTCGTGGAATCCCTTCAGATACCATCATTTCAACGGCTGCGACATCGCAGAGCCCGGCACCAGCGACACAAGTATCTTTTATATGTAAGGCGATCGTGTCATCAAGATTCATAGCGACAGCGATCCCGCCTTGTGCGTAGTGCGTGTTACTCTCAGTCAGCGTGGTTTTGGTAATCAGCGTTACATCTGCCTGCTCACTCGCAGCGAGCGCAGCACGCAGCCCAGCAGCACCGCTACCAATGATCAGAACATCGGTGTCCCAATTCAAACGCACCTCTGGATTCATCACGGTCTTCGGATTTTCCATATATTTTTCAGAAAACAGGACCCCTTTTCGGTCTTTGAGAACGGACGCGGTTTCAAGCCACAAGCGCACGCGCGGATCTTTCTCACTGTGTCGGCACCTTAGGTGCAAAATTCTCATCAACAGGCATCACTTTGCCGGTGCCAGTCGCAATGACAGTGCCATCAGTGAGCCTAACTTCAGCTTTTGCTTCAACTAACCTTTTAGAAACCTTAATACGTTCTGCATGGACAAAGAGTTTCACGCCTGTTGGTGCGGGATTCCGAAAACGTACCTCAAGTTGCGCTGTAACAGCCGGTTGTTCAAAGGTGCTGATACCGACGTAGTTAATCGCTTCATCTAACAGTGTACTGAGGATACCGCCGTGAAGAATATCTGCCCAGCCTTGCAAATGTTCAGGCGGCGTACATTCAATGCGAACGGATGCTTCCGCGTCATTAATTTCGGGATAGACTTGCAAGCCGAACGGGTTGTTCATACCGCAAACAAAGCATTTGTCATTGTTGAGTGCGTAATTTGCGGGTCTTTCAGAGTGTTGCATATCCATAGCGATTTAACCTCCTGATTCCGTTAGCATTGCGAGGCTACGTGCCAATTTTTCTTCCTCTGTGCGCAGCCGTTCGAGCAGTTCCCGCTTTTGAGCGACGACCTGTTCGGGGGCACGTTGAACGAAATTTGGATTATCTAATGTCTTCTGCGCTGCTGCCACGTCTTTTATCGCCTGTTGATGTCGTTTGCTAAGCCTTGCGTGTTCGGCATCTAAATCTATAATATCGGCAAGCGGGATATAGATCGCGAGGTCTCCGATAACGGCTTCAGCAGATGCGGGCGGTTTCTGTAGGGATTCGGCGATCGTGAGACTTGCCACACGTGTGAAAGCCGGTAAGTACTGTCCGAGATAAGTTTCGAGTCGCTCTCGGACTTGGGGGTTCGCCGCCTGAATGTGGACCTCCACAGACGCGCCGATCGGGACGTTCAACTCGCCTCGGATGCTGCGAATGCTCTCAATGACTTCCATGACAGTTGCCATCGTGGTTTCTGCTGCCGGATTTTCGCCTTCCGGTTCGGGCCAGGGCGAGATTGTCACCGACGTTTCATCTTCGGTGGTGTCCGCTCGATTCAGCAGCAGTTGCTGCCAGATTTCTTCCGTTAAGAAGGGCATAAACGGATGCAGGAGGCGCATCGTCTGTTCTAAAGTATCCACAGCTGACCAGAGTGCCGCGGGTTCATCTTGTGCAATCCGCTGCTTGGTGAATTCGAGATACCAATCGCAGAACTCGTGCCAAAGGAATGCGTAGAGCGTTTGTGCCGCTTCATAGAAACGGAAATTCTCAAGTGCCTCGGTTGTTGTTTTAATCGTATGGCTCAGACGGCTCCGTATCCACGTTATCTCAAGCGTTTCCTCTTCGGTCTCCACGGTGTTCGATCTATCCGGTACCGGATATTTCTCTACATTCATGAGAACGAAACGGGCAGCGTTCCAAATTTTATTGGCGAAGCGTCTACCGGACTCAATCTGCGATTCCAGTAGCGGAACGTAAGGGTGCGGGGTGCTTGCGTTGGCAAGCGCGAAGCGGAAAGCATCCGTTCCGTAAGTGTCAATCGTCTCTAACGGGTCGATAGTGTTGCCTTTCGATTTGCTCATCTTTTGACCCTTCTCATCAGCAATAAGTCCATGCAGATAAACGGTTCGGAACGGCACTTCGTCCATACATCCGAGTCCTAACATAATCATTCTTGCGACCCAGAAGAAGAGGATATCCCAGCCTGTAACAAGGACAGAGGTCGGATAGAAAGTCTTCAGTTCTTCCGTCTCTTCTGGCCACCCCATAGTGGAGAAAGGCCACAGCCCGGAACTGAACCATGTATCTAATACGTCTTCCTCTTGACGGAAATCAGCAGCACCGCACTCACATGCTTGTGGCGTTTCCATACCGGTGCTGACCGCATCGCATGCGTTACAGTACCATATCGGCAGCCGATGTCCCCACCAACGCTGACGTGAGATTGGCCAGGGTTCAATCATCTCCATCCAGCGGTAGAACTGAGCCGTTTCACGTTCCGGAATGAACTTGATTTCGCCTTTTTGGGTCGCTTCTATCGCGCGCTGCGCCAATGGACGGACATTCATGAACCATTGGAGCGATATAGCAGGTTCAACAATCGTGCCGCACCGGTCGTGATGCCCCACGGCGTGTCGGTGTGGGACGATCTTGACGAGATAGCCTAAATTCTCCAAATCTTCTACGACCTGTTTTCGACAATCCGATCGTGATAAACCGATGTATGTTTCTGGGGCGTTTTCATTTATGTGTCCGTCTTGTGTGAAGATCGTCCGTTGTTCAAGTTCGTGCCGCAAGCCGATTTCATAGTCGTTTGGATCGTGTGCGGGTGTTACTTTCAAGGCACCGGTCCCGAATTCTCTATCTACATACGGGTCGGCAATGATCGGGATATCCCTGTCACAGAGCGGTAGAAGTGCAGTTTTGCCAATCACCTGTTGATAGCGTTCGTCATCAGGGTGTACAGCGACAGCCGTGTCGCCTAACATCGTCTCTGGGCGCGTTGTGGCTATTTCGAGGACGATCTCACTGTTTTTCACAGGATAGCGGATATGGTAAAAGTTGCCATCTATCTCAATCTGTTCGACTTCGAGGTTACTGATAGCGGTGTTACACTGTGGACACCAATTGACCATATAGGTGTCGCGATAGATGAGTCCTTGGTTGTAGAGTTTGACGAAGGCTGTACGAACGGCTTTTGAGAGACCTTCATCAAGCGTAAACCGTTCACGTTCCCAATCACAAGAACATCCGAGTTGTTGGAGTTGTGAGACGATATAACCGGCAGATTCTGCTTTCCATTGCCACATACGTTCGGTGAATTTTTCTCTACCGAGTTCGAGCCTGCTTGTCCCTTCTTCAGCGAGTTTCCGCTCCATAATGAGTTCAGTGACAATACCGGCGTGATCCGTGCCGGGCATCCAGAGCGTGTTATACCCTTGCATGCGTCGCCATCGGATAAGGCAGTCTTGAAGTGTGTTATCAAGGGCGTGTCCCACGTGCAGGCTGCCGGTGATATTGGGTGGCGGAATCACAATCGCGTAAGGCGGTTTATCAGAAGTCGCCGCAGCATGAAAATAGCTGTTTTTTTGCCAGAATTTGTACCATTTCCCCTCAATTTCTTGAGGGGCATAGATTTTCGGAAGATTTGCCATCTTTTACTTGTCAGTTACCAGTTATCGGTTAAGAGACTTCCCTTGACGAACAGTTTCTCTTGTAACTGATAATCGATAACCATTCCTCATATTTACAGTTGTTATACCATTTCTAAAAGTTTATATTGCATTAACTGGACACTCGCCACCCAGGCCCGGTAGGTTCGGTTTGTAACCGAACCGAGTGTAACTGAAAAAAATCGTGGCACTTTTAAGACGGATTATCAATTAGATTTGGTATTAGTTTGCCTTGCAGTGAGAGTTGCCGGTTAAGAGCGGTCCGTAACAATGGATCAATTCTCTGAAATATTCCAAGTGGACGGAGATCGTTACAAAGAAACCTCTTAACTGAAAACCGATAACCGATAACCATTAGGCAAAGAGCGGTTCCACCCACCCATACTTTCCTTGTGCCATTTCATAAAGCAGGTTTACTTGTCGAGTTTCGGCGTTCAGAAACAGCAGAAACGCTGCATTTGAGGCTTGGAGCTCTATCGCGGCTTCTGTAACAGTCATCGGTTTTGACGCAAATTTCTCTTGTTTTGGTACAACGGTAGGGGCATCGTTGGTGTCAACATCTGTCAGTACTTCTACATTCGCTGGATTCAATTGTGCGACGACTTCACGATGGGGCGCATTATGCCGACGATCTTTTACCCTATCCTTATACCGACGCACCTGACTGAGCATCTTATCTGTTGCGGTGTCTAATGCAGACAGAATCTCATCGGTTTCGCTTTTCGCATAAAACGATACACCGGGGGCAATCACTCTCATCTCAGCATCAAACCGGTGCTTCTCAGATTTCAGGACAACATTGAGTTCCTGCATATCTCCAAAACGCGCCTCAATTTTATCGGCACGGTTCAGAATATGTGCATGAATATCATCCGTAATTTTTAAATTATGTCCAGAATACGTTACTTTCATCAAATTCTCCTCTCTTTTTTTCAACCAGCCAACAGCCAATAGCCATCTTGCTGGGAACCGATCAATGCTCGCGAGTATCGGCATGCGCAGCGGATCTTTCACGTGATGTCGGAATGCCTAACTCGTCGCGATATTTCTGAACCGTTCGCCTTGCTAATATAACGCCTTTAACCTTCAAAGCGTTACTAATTGCCTGATCGCTCAGCGGTTTGGTCGGTGTTTCAGCATTGACCATCTCCTGAATAAGATTTTTTACCTGCTTTGCAGAGACCCCTTCGCCTTGTGTTGTCGCTAATTCATTACTAAAGAAGAATCGGAGCGGATACATCCCGTGTGGTGTTTGCACGTATTTATTGCTGGTCACTCGACTAACAGTCGATTCATGTACACCTACCCGTTCAGCGATTGTTTTCAGTGTTAACGGTTTTATACTTTTAACGCCTTCCGTCAGGAAATCTGTCTGTACTTCAAAGATGGCTTCGGTGACACGTGCGATCGTGCTGCCGCGTTGGACAAGGCTGTTGATCAAATTGAGTGCATCGCGATACCGCTTTTCTATCCATTCCTTGGCTTCAGTATCTATGGTGCTCTGCTCATTGCGCATCAGATTCAGGTAGTATGGATTTATATGTAATCGCGGAACGTAACCGTCTACAGCCACAGCTTGACACTTACCGTTGAGAAATTGTATCTCCACATCGGGTGTAACGCTGTCTATACGTGTAGCACTCCTGAGTAATTGGGTCGTCGGGTCAGTGAAGTAGCGTCCGGGATAAGGAGACAGTGTCCCTATCCATTTGATGACCGTATCAATCACTGCGCTGTCAAGTTTCAGAACTTCTGTCAGGTGGTGCCACTGCTGATTGAGAAAAGCGTCAAAATGTTTCTCAATTATCTCTTGTGCAACGGACTGAACAGACAGATTTTCGTTGAAAAAATCGCGACCCTCGCGCTGCGCTAAATTTTCTGCTATCTCCGGCATATTTTCCGGTTTCTGATTCCGGATCTGGATGAGTAGTGCTTCTCTGGTATCCCGGTGTGCGATGCCCAACGGTTCAAAATTGTCTTGTATCTCACGAAGTACTGTTTCAACGAGGGCAGTTTCACACCCGAAAGTTTCGGCGATATCTTCCAAAGTCAGCTGATAGAAATTCAGGGCAGGTTTACAACTACAAGGGGTCTGTTCGTATTTAATGGTATAGGTTTTGTTGTTCTCTACATCGTTAACTTTCCATGCGCCCTTTACAATAGAAGTCATTTCGGTTGAGGTGTGTGTTACTTTTTTTCTTGAAACGGTAGCGGTTTCTGAGAATTTGACCTGCGCATCGCCTGTGGTTTCCGTTTGTAGACCTTTCTGGATAGCGGTATGTAGCTCGGCTGAAATTTTTTCTGCCTCAAGGGCCGTTAAAAACTCACACGGAATTTGAAACAGTTTGAGTTCTAATTTCCCATCCTCGTTTAGATTTCCGAGAATATATTCAGCGATAGCGCGTTCTGTGCCTGCGTTTATAATGTTGGAAGGGACGAGGTCTAACTGTTGAATAAGGTAATCGTGGAGCGATGCTTCATACGCCGTATCTGACGGTGTTTCCTCAGCATCCACAACTCTGGAATTCATACGCTCGCTGAGTGATACACGGTCTTCAAAGGCAGTTTCCCAATCGATATCAACAGCCGTATCTTCGCGATCCAGATCGGGTTCAGGTTCATCCCATTCGTCGTTTAAGTTTAATTCTTGAGCGTCGGGTTCGCTATCTTCTTCGAGTTCAAGGAGCGGGTTCTGCTCAAGTTGTTGATTAATGAAATGTGTTAGCTCTTGCAGCGGCATATTTAGCACTTTAAGTGCCTGCTGTAGCTTCGGTGTAATAGATGTCTTCTGCGACAGTTGAGGTGCCTGGGTGAGCTGCGCTTTGTACATTTCATTCGTCTCCGTCGCTGTATCATAAACGTTGCGACTCTACCCGATAGGAGAAGTTTTGCCCGAAATAGAGGTCTCTCGCTGTTTGGTTGTTCACGAGCTCTATCGGTGTGCCAGCGAGCGTAATTTTCCCGTCAACGATGATGTATGCCCTATCGACGATGTCGAGCGTTTCAGCGGCGTTGTGATCTGTGATGAGTACCCCTAAATTTCGATCCCTTAAATGCGCTATGAGTTGCTTAATATCCGCAACAGCGATGGGGTCTATCCCGGAAAGCGGTTCATCAAGCAGGATAAAATCGGGTTCAGCTGCGAGCGCGCGGGCTATCTCTGCTCGACGACACTCACCCCCAGACAGCGTATACGCCTTGCGTGATAGTAGGTTTGTGATGCCGAGTTCGTCTGTCAGTTCACGGATCCGGGCTTCGCGTTCTGTTTTCGGTATCCGTTTTGCCTCAAGGACCGCCTCAATATTCTGCTGAACGGTCAATTTACGGAAGATTGATGTCTCCTGTGCTAAATAACCGATGCCGAGCCTTGCGCGTTTATACATCGGATAGGCAGTGATGTCTGTATCGGCGTAGGTAATTTTACCTGAATTCGGACGAATTAGCCCGACCACCATGTAGAAAGTCGTCGATTTGCCAGCACCGTTGGGGCCTAACAGTCCGACAACTTCTCCTTGCTGCACCGACAGGCTCACTTCGTTAACAACAATCGGTCCCTTGCGTGTATACCGTTTTACGAGCCCGTGTGCTTGTAATTCTTTTGCCACAATTTTTAACTCCAGAGAAGTTCCCAGTTACCAGCGAAGAAGCCTCTTTATATTGGAATCCGTAATTACCTTTACATCTCGGTAGGTGCGGTTTGAAGGTACGGCCCCTACCAGGTCGTGTGCATATATTTCGGATTAATCGGTCTCAGTTTCTTCTGTTTCAGCGTTCGTACCTGTGTCACTCGGAGTCTCGGTGTCACTCTCAGGTTCCTCGTCTGAATCTGCTGGGGGCTCAGTGTCTTCGGCATCTGCTTCCGATTGCCCGTCTGTAGTATCTTCAGTGTCTGCTTCCGTTTGCTCATCCGTTCCATTTTCAGCACCATTCTCTTTTTCTGCTGGTGCTTGTGTTTTCTCTGGATCGGATGTGGACGTTTCTGCTTCATCAGTACCGGTGCCGGTTTCGGTGTTCCCGTCCGTTTCTGTGGGGGTTGGTGCAGCTTGCGTAACGGTTACTTTGAATTTAACGCCACCCTCACCGGTCTGTTTACCTGTCGTCCGATTGAAAGTGAAAAGCTTGGTTTCAAGTCTATCCTTGTTTTGTAAGACGACAACGTTCTCCTTGAGCGTAATGATATTCGTCAGGTTGTTCATGATAGCGTGGTCGCAGGTGGCAAAAATATCTTGATCCCGGATTTCGACGTTACCTTCAGCAACGATCTCCACCGTCTGGTCGGTTTCCGGGTCGCTCTTGAGGGTAATTTTATCGGCATTGAGAAACCCGATTTCGACACCTTGCTCGTTATACCGGACTGTCTTGGCATCCTCAATAAGGATCGTTATCCCTTCCTGTTCATATCTCTCCATTCTGTTTGAGGTACCGGTGATCTGTTCCTTACTTGTTTCTGTTGGCGCGCTGCTTTTTTCAGTTGCATTAGCGTTTTGTGCTTTGTCTGCTGTCGTTTGTGTCGCTACGCCGCTGGTAGTCGAAGATGGATCTTCCGTTTTGGTGTCTTCCGCAACGGCAGTTAAGGCAATAAGAAAAACGAGAAGCGTGAAAAGTCTGACAGACAAACAGAATTTGGAGCGTTGCGGTCTGCGTTCACGCTTACTCTGGTTCAGTTGAGGTTTTATGATATTCATGGGTTTTCTCATCTTTTGGGTAAAGTGTGAATCGATTGTTTTTCATTTTTACGGTTTCAAGTGTCGGGTTTGCCAACATTTCTGTTCCGATCCAGGTAGAATCACCGCGTACGACTGTCGCTTCCTCTGGGGTATACAATCTACCGGCGAGGTTCTGCCAATGGAGAATCTCAGTTAACAATTTACCTGTTTCGCTGACACCGACAACATCTCCAGTGAGGTGCAGATTGTCCTTCTGCGTGCCGTTGAGGAATTGTTTCCCTTTCTGACTGTTGATAGTGATAGCCACAACGCCGTCTTCAAAAATCTGAACGGTCGGATTTTCCACTTCAATGTAGCTGCCATGAAATGTTGACGTATCGCCGATAAGCGTCCATTTGACGATACCTGCTTCAGTGTGTTGTGTGGAAAACCCGTCCAGTTTCTGTTTTGGCACGGGTTCTACAGCGTCATCTGGGGCACTGACCGGCGTTTCTGAATTCCTACAACATGTTAGGCAAAGCAGAAGACACAAGGATATTCCTATAGAGATGTAATTAATTCTGTGTCTTCCAGCGTCGATGCATCCATATCCATTGCGCCGGATATTTCCGGATGTAGGATTCAATGATCTTTGTGAATCTCTGTGTATTAATAACAAGGTCTTTCTCTTTCACGTCCGTGCGTTTCAACAGCAAAGGTGGTTCAATGATTGCCCGGTGCGAACCATCGGGTTGCCGGATAATAAACGACGGCAGTATGGCTGCGCCTGTTTTCAGCGCAATAGCGACGGGACTATACGGCGTATAGGCACGTCTGCCAAAAAAATCCACAAAAACGCCGCTCACGGTTGTGTCCACATCGGCGACGATGCCGAGCAATTCATTCCGTTTGAGGCACCGAAGCGCGTGTCGGATCCCCGTATCTCGGTCGATGGTGGCATATCCTGCTTTCTCACGGTATCTGGAAACCAAGGCGTTTAGACGCGGCGATCGCAATTCACGGACAATCGGGGTCAGTGGCGCAACTGTGGCAGAGATGCTCGCAGCGAGGAGTTCCCAATTCCCGAAATGTCCTGTTAAAATAATCGCGCCTTTCCCTTGTGCTAACGCACGCGTTACATGCTCAACACCTTCAAGTTTAACGTATCGCTGGATGTGCTGCTTATCCAGACGCGGAAACTGCATGAATTCTACAACGGTTTTGCCGAGGTTCTGGAAACACTGTTTGACAATTGTTCTGACGCTCTGTTCATCTTCAAGCGACAGGCTACAACGCAGATGTTCGGATGCCAATTTCCGCTGCTGCGATGCAAACCAAAAGACAAGCGTTCCCAACCACCCGCCGATAACGAGACCCATCCGACGCGGCAGTCGAGATACGCAGAATCCAATCACTGTGGCAACAAACGCATAGCACCGATCTTTCATCGTAATAATAGTATACTCAATTTCTTGCAAAATTACAAAGAAAAATGTAAAGCGACGCGAATTCTACAGAATATAGATAGAATCTATCCTTTCGTTGTATTGACAGATGATTCCCTTTATTTTTTGTTTATAGGACTTACGCATGCTGCTCTTTTGTAGCATAAACTTCCAGTTTGTGCCACCA